>WEKY01037168.1:177041-237679 GCA_013390045.1 Picathartes gymnocephalus
ATGGGATGGGATGGGATGGGGAAGCAGTGCTGCTCTCCTTGTGCCCGTTGTGGATCACAGAGCCAGGGCAGGGCCAGGTCCCTGCCTGCTGGGTAGAGCAGGACAGGATCCCAGCACCTGGCTGGGAACTGAAGTGGCTGTCAAGCCCTCATCCTCAGCAGGGTGCTGGATCCTGGGGAAGCACAGTGCCTACTGCATGGAGCAGGACAACCTAATGGACTTGGCTCTTCATCTCATAAATCAGTTCATATACTCAGTTTTAACTATCCAAATACTCCTGTCCTGAGACTTTAAAAAGTGGTGACAATTTTACCTCAACAGGGTCCAATTTAGGTGGGAAATTTATGGCCGGAACTTGCTCTGCTTGCCCTGCCGAAGAGCTGTGCTGGGTGATGCATCTCCTGGACAAGTGTAATGGCACTGAGGTAGGATGAGTTTAGCCCACTGACCTCAGAAGGGCCAGCTGTGTCAGCAAAGCAGTCAGGATGCGTCTGCTGTTGGATTTTTGCCAGTTGAGGACCTGCTGGAAGAGTCTGGAGGCTGACAGGTTGAGTCCCTTGGTAGACAGCTGAAGTAATCCCACTGGCAGCCTGCACAGGGGATGCCAGTCCATCTTGCACGGCGTGGAAAAGGCGGTGGCACAGTAACAGTGAGGACAGAGCAGGACATATGGCACACACGTGTGCGAGGAAGGGGAGGCTGCTGGCGAGCAGTCTGCTGTGGATCACACTCAGAACAGGCTGTTCTCTGCAGAGAAGAAGGATACTCTGAGAAGCGTTGTGGGGCAGCTGAAATACTCTGAAGGCAGTGAGTCAAACACTCAGGATGAATATTTTTTTCTGACGAAAACCAGACATGGATTAGCAGTTGGAGCTGCAAGTCAGAAAGCAAAGGTGGTAGGCATGTGGCTGCACACGTACGTGGGCAGGAAAGCAACAGCAAAGAGCCACAGGACTGCAGAGAAGGGAAACACAGGTAAACCAGAAATCTGCTCAGAGAAAATGTCCTGCAGCTGCCAGGACCAAAATTATTTGGCGAGGATGCCTGGAGACTTCCTCATGGAAGACGCCTGATTCTCCAAGGCGCCGGCTGCACTCTGTGCAGTGTTTGCTCAGCACTTCTGGAAAGAAGGCTGCTTCTCTCCACGTGTATAAATGGGAATAGATTGGGTTGAAAGACTGGATTCGGTTTTCTATGTGTTCAGGGAAGGTGCGGCTGTTTCAGACATGCAGCAGACTCTGCAGAAGGACTCCCCACCAGTGAGAGCTGCACAGAAGCCCTCCTGCAAATCCACTGCACCCTGAGACTGCAATCCTCAGCATCCACTGGCTGTAACTCCAAGCAGAACAAAACTATGTGCAAAAAAGATGGTTTATGGTCTGAACTGTGCATTTGACAGCATCAGCTGGGTGTTTGAGTTGCTGCATGCTCTAGTCCTTATGCAGATGCTGCTTTCCCTCTTGGGTATCCCCGTGTCCTCGACTATAAGAACAACTTCTTTATCGGCTTTTTTTTTTCCTAAGCCCTATCTGAGGTTGAGGTTTTATTAATAACTTTTAAGTGGCTGTTTTGCAAACCTTCCTTGTGCTGCACACTTTCCTAATTTATTGTAATTTCCCGTCTGGTGGAGTGCACTTACTTCCTTTATGTAATATATCAGCTGCAGGGCTGGAAATTGGGCAGCTATGAATTGAAAAGAGTAGACTTTCGCGAGGCCAAATGCGGTCAGGCATCATTGCCACTGGGAGCAGAATTTGACCTGATAATCTAATCTCATATGAGAGACTATCTCCAGAAAAGCATGGTTACCAACAGCAAATGACCTCTGCTAATGAAGCTGGAGCAATTAGTCCTATTTAAAGCTGTCGAGAAAATGTTAACTGCTAAACAACAGTTAGTGCAGGATAGTTCAAATAGTGAGTGTTTTGTTTGCTGGTGTGTGTTAGGTGATGTGCTGGGAAATAATTATTCTTTGACTAGCAGCCAGCTTTGTACTAATCAGAAAGGAGAAGTCAGGTTCTGTTTGAAGGATTATACCTAAAAATAGTTCTGTTACCGCCACATCAACAAGCAAGATGAAGCAAATTCACAGCGATGTACACACCTTCCTAACGTTTCCCTTTTCATCCTAAAAACTCATTGTTCAGCTGGGACTTTCTGTTTGATTGTGTCAAGAGCACTAATGTGGTCTCCTGCAATAGCACTAAGCACACTCTCCCCGAGGAGCATTACCCTATGCACCACTGACTTGCTTTCACACCCTGCCAAATTCCCAAACGCTCCAGGAGGAAGTAAGGATTCTTTCTCTTTATATAAACAATCACACATAATGTAAGATCAACAATATTTGTGACAATCATGTCGCAGGAGAAATCGATCTGCTTTTTCTCTGAGATGTTTGTATGCCTGCCCATCTGTGAGGAGAAGCAGCCCATGGTAATAGCAGGTGATTTATCCCTGAAATTCAGTAACTTCAGCCTGTCGAACTCTGCTGGGAAAAGTGACCAAGATGGGAAAAGGATTAAAAAGGTGATGCTGGTGAGGATTGTCAATGCAAAAAGGAAACCTGAGGCATCCTTGGTCATGCTGTAGGTGTTGCCTTTTCCTGGTAAAGTGTAATTGGTTTGGAGGGGGATACACCGGGCAGAGGCACTGTGGAAACAGTTAGGTTAACTAGGTTAACTAGTGTGAGAGGTCAGACATTCCATAGAGGACCATGCCACCGAAGGACTGGCAGCTGAAACATGCCCGAAACATTCCTAAAAGTTTGTCTAATTCTTTTTGGATAACAGCAGCAGACTAAAGCACACCTGAGCAGCTTTCAGCTGATGTAAAGCCGCGCAGGTCCCTGGCCAGCCGCAGACACATGGGACCCATCCGGAATCTCCCCCTCCTCTCCAAGCGGCTCCAGCTGAGTTTCTTTGGACATGGAGTCATCCCCCAGCCTGGAGCCACCCTCCTCCAGCGTGGTGCCAAGCGGGAGGTGTCCCATGGCCTCGGGGGGTGGCAGGGCTGCGGGCAGGTGCTGCGGGGTGTGCCCGCGCTGCCCCGGCCGTGCCGGGCGTGCCCTGCCCTGACTCATCCTCCGTTCTGCGAACCAGCCTCAGAATCGGGCCCGCCGTGCTGGAAACGGAACAGAGTTTGGGTTTGTTATGTAAGCTGGCCGTCTGCTTCCTGCTTCACCAAAACCAGCAGCTTGGTACTCGTATCTGCTTCACAAGCTGACTTTTTTTCTTCCCTGCCCCACTCAGCTTCCAGGTTCTTCGTGGCAATGTTTGCCTGGTTGGCCTTAGCACTCAGCAGCACAACTTTTTTTGTCTGTGCCCTGACAGCTGTTTGAATCCAGACATGAACAGGACCAGGTGCTGGGTAGTGTCTGGGTTTGGTTGTACCCATTCCTTTCTGGATTGATGCTCAGAGTTACTCATACTGGCTGCACCAGAGTGCAAAATTCCCAGACAAATAGGAAATGAGTCCTGACCTCCTGGTTCACAACTTAAGGAGAAAACAGAAGCTTACAATTTGCAGTCTTTTGCCATTGCCATGATTAGCAGAGCATCTCAGATGTAATGGTGTACCTTTCCCACCTGATCCTGTGTAATGCACCGAATCCTGTTGTCCTTAATGAGATTAAATGAGGATTTTCTACTAGTTCAGTGCCTTAGGCATTAGCCACTGTTGTGTGTCTCCAGGCAGTGATGTACCTTTGAAAGCCTGGCCCAGTGTCTCTCTCAAAGCCATGATATTTGGCTTCCTCCTTCTTAAATTGGTTTGATAATTGGCCTTAAGCTCATTGGCACAATGCTTTGAAAGGCAGATCTAATTGTATACACCGAAGAGGCAAACAGAGACTCTAAAGAGCTCAAAATCTCAGCAGTTGCTAAGTGTATAAATATTTCAGCTACCAACAAGTCATTTTGCAGGGCCAGGTGAGCGCTGCAGCCCCCTTAAAATCTGTAAGCTGCCCTCCCTCAGAGGGGGACCCTGCCACTGTAAGGAACAATTGCAGGGACAGCACAATAGCTCATAACAAAAGATTTTTCCAGGTGGTAAGATTTGGACAGTGCTTTGTTGCCAAAATTTTGAGGCCTCTTGTTAAGAAGAAGAACTCAAGACAAGCCCCTAGCAGGAATTCCTAGTGGGAAAGGGAGAACAGCGCTCCCGTGAAAGTTTCCATGTGCAGATGAAGAGCCCCGCACTGCCTGGTCCAGTGAGGGTTACAGATGTCGCTGCACGCCCTGTGCAAGCCGGTGATGGACAAATCCATCCACCACCGCCACCCCAGGGACAGCTCTCGGTGCCCCCTGTCACCTCCCTCTGCTCCCTTTCGCGTGTATAATGCGTGCCCCTCTCACCTGCCCGAGTATCGGAAGGGACCCCAGAGGTGCCCTGAGACACAAAGGTGAGTGTCAGCCTGCGTCCCCACCCCGTGCCACCTCCTGAGTGTGCTGCGGAGGGAGGAGCGCTTCCTCTTGGAGCAGGTAAACTGGGAGACGTCCTGCAAAGCTCCCATTGTTTCACAGCCCGCCCGCCCGCAGAGCCCGCCTTCAGCCAGGGGTGCTTTGTTTGTCTGCTCTTCCCCTAAATGCTCACTTGGGAGCCGTCAAATAAAACCTCAATTCGCTCACTTAGGACACGAAGGGCAGTGTGGGATGTGCTCGCTGGCAGGCAGCGTTCCGTGGCAGGCAGCAATCCTCGCTGTGGGCACGGGAGGCGGGAGGGGCGGTGCGGGACCTGTTGCTCACACACAGCCCCGACTGAAGCATCGCTGGTGCCTTGGCAGGTTCCCATCGCCAGACTAGGACAGCCATACCACCAGTGCATCCAGGCTGGATCAGGAGCTCCTGACCTGCTCACAAAGCGGCTCGTGTCGAATACTCGGGCTTTTCGGAGCTTTAATCTAATATGTAGCACAAGGCAGCTGCTGCAGTAATTGCCAGTGACAGCAGGTGTTGTAGCAGTGCTCTAAACCACCTTGAGAACATCCACGGGAGAGATTTTGCTCCTGTTTCACTGCCAGGTAGTTACGAGCTGTCTAGCACAGCACATATACCTGTCTGTGGTTTTCAGCATCAGCCCATCCAAGGCAGGGCTGGTGCTTGCACCCTCTCCTCCCCAGACCTCAGCTCCCACTGCATGTCCTGCTTTCCAGGCTGACTCTGCTGCCTGTGCTGCTGCACGGGCTCTGGGCTCCTGTGGCTGAAAACCAGCCTTGTCACACAAGGTTTGTTCCAGCTGACCCAGCAGGTTGCACAAACACGGGTAACAACTGGCACAGGAAGATGCAGAGTGATAGGTCAGGGATCATGTCTTGGTAGCAGCCCTAATTTGGAGGCATCACTGTGGTCACAAATCTCATGTCTGGTGGTGACACTGCAGAAGCTGAGACCCAGACCAGCCCTCTCTGGCCCATTGTTTTGCTTGACCCATGTTGAAAACGGAGGACTCACCACCCAAACCTTCCCTCCCTTTCAGAAGCTGCTCTGAATATTCTATTCAGAGGCTTAGTGACTAAGCCATTAAGCTTCTCACTGTATGTAAAAAGTCAAAATAAATTTAGTTTTTTAAAAATATTAGTGCAATAGAAAAGAAAATTATTTAAGTCTGATTATTTCCAAGACCACAGCATGGGGCATGGGACAAACTTTTGACAGAGATTGGGACCAGGGCAGCTGAAAGGGCAACTCATGTGGGTCACAGCACTAAACTGTCCTCAAATGCAAGAGGGTGACACGGCCACAAGCCAGGGGCAGTGGAAAAATAATTCCCCAGGAAGAGCAGCTCTGTTTGCCCAGAGTGTGTGTATGAATGTCAATGCTCATGGACACCACTGAGTTGCTAGGGGCTTATGAGCAATCCCCATCATGTGTATCTCCTGGTGAATGATGTTTAGCTGCTTTTATTCCTGCACACTTCACTTACGTGGGAGCAAGGAATGTGGTGATAAAAAGGCTGGAATGATTTCAGTGCTGGATAGTTTCCATTAATATATTTCTCGTTATATAATGCTGCCATCACAGTACAAAATCCCGTAAGGTGCCTTTTAGGAAGGTGGAACTTTTCTACATAGCTTTAATTAGGTATGTGGGGCTGTAGAGCAAGCTGGGCTTTGATCAGACAATTTTTTATTGCACCGGATGTGTTTGGGCTATTGCATAGTATGAATTTCTTTGCCCTTATGTTACAAGGCACCTCATAAATTAAATGGTTGATGTTGTCAAATGCATGCCATTAGCACTCTGAGCAGATAATCCTTCCCATGGCCTCATCAGAGTCTATCTCAGGGCCTGTCTCCTGATAATGGCCTGGAAGAAGAACAATGGTTGTCCCAGCTCCCAGGGGCCTCCACTCTTTGGGTCTGTGCTTCAGAGAAGAAAAATTATCATTATCTGCATGGCTCAAGCTCCCTTTGAAATGCAGTTATTTTTTACTCATACACTCCCAAGTATTTTTTACATGATATCAGCAAGAAACTTGAAACCCTCTTTGAGAAGAGGAAGATTTCCTGCAGTCCTACTACAAAAGAAAATGGATAGATCAAGTAGTAAAGTTCAATGACTTACTTAGTGTTAAATAAGAAAGAGAATAATGAATTGGATTTTGTGTGCCTGGTTTTCCTTTGCAGGGAGCAGTCAGGCTAATGGATTTTCATTGCCTTATGCTTCTGTTCATCAGCCTAGGTGAGTTCAAAACACTGAAACACTCTTGCCTTTTTGTATTCTCCTTTCCAGGCCCACCTGTCATAAATTCAAGTATTTGGAGATTAGCAAACACATAGATTTGCTGCCATCAGCACCATCTTGACTGGTGAGGAAAACACAGGGTTAACCCCCTGCACCCAGTGATGACTTTTGGCTGCATGGACATCTGTATTTTATGCCCAGTAGCTTCAAGTAGACAATTCCTTACCTAGGGTGGACACTAGTTTCCTACTATTATGAATTCAGGCTGTAATGTCCTTCAAAAAAGACATTATTTCCCCACTGGGTTCACCAAATATTTGTTGGGTCTCCAAACCCTCCTCTTTGTTTACAGGCTTTGCCAAACATGCCGTAGGGCTTTTATTGGGGAAGGAAGGGAGGTGGCGGAGGAGGAAACTCTTACAAAGCTATTTAACATAAACAACTTTCTCCTGTAAACTTCAAACACGGGTTGGCAGGGGAGAGGTTAAAGCTAGGGGGTGGGTGGGGAGAATCATTACGGCAAAGCAATAAATGGCAGATTGGAAAGCCCAGGGAAAGACAGGGGGAAGAGATGAGCTGGCCCTAAATGGACTCTGGGTTGCTGGAAGCCCTCTCCTGCTGTGACCTCGGAGTTTGCACCTGGTTCCTGCCTAAGGCATGCCAGAGCTGGGGGATGCTCAGACAGAAATCCTGCAGAACTGATTGGGAGTCATATTTCAAAGGTGAACCTGAAAGGTTTCTACGGAGCCAGAAATTGCTACTTCCTGCCCCAAACCTTTGCTGGGTCTGCCAGCCCTGCCCAGAGCCAGGGAGCTGCTCTCTGCCCACTTGGAGCAGGATTTCCGTTTTCCTACCAGCCTTGGTGCCTCAGGCTTTGTGGTCTGTTTTTTGTCTGAATGGGAAGTGCATAATGACAAACAGTTTAAACAACTTATGGTACAAGGAAACTTTCTGGAGTAAAGTACAGACTCCAACTTATTTCCAAGGAAGTGATGCACTCTCCAAAAGCACTCCACTCAAGCACTGCAATTCCAAGTTGCAGGATAATTGCTGGCCATCCTCAGTGCTGCCTGCAGCCCTTATCTAGGCTGGTACTCAGACACAGTTGAATGCTTGAGGTTCAGGGAAGGTCTGGATCTTAGAGCTGCCCTGACTGTTGGTTTGCTTGTGTGGGTAATTTTGGTCATCCTGGTGCTGGGGAAGGAGAGCCCAGGAACCACAAAACCACGGAGGAATTCTCTTGTTCTATTTCCAGCCCTGCTTTTTAAGACACAAAGGGCTTCAGATCAGATGCATTTCTGAAGCTTATCTGTATGGATATTTCACTGCTTATCCAAGCAGACCAAAAACCTTCAAACCTTCTGAGGTCTATCCATCAAGAGCCTTATCTCCCCATGTCACAATTTGGCTCCTGGCTGCTGCTGCTCAGAGCCTCCTGCCACCAGCTTCCCATCTCCCCTCTCTATGCTGCTCTACAGCATTTTCCACAGTCACCCTGTGTCACAGACTCCCTGTCACTTCAGTGGTGGCCTCTGCACTGCATGCAGGAGCAGCAGGCCTGTGCTGCTGCATGCTTTGCGGCTAGCCAGCATCCTGACGGGCTGCATTTGTGCTGCTGTGGCACAGCCCATTGCCTGCATGCCCCCAACACACACACAGAGTCTGGGATATGACCAGAGCCACGGCCAGAGCAGAGCACACTGACTCTGCCTGGCCCCAGGAATGGAGAACATTTGTCTTTTTTTATGGGATATAAATGGAGCTTGGATAAAGGAATGCTGTCTCCTCTATCTGACGTTCCAAGACTGAAATATCCATGGAGCATATTTCTGGTCCTCTCCCACCTGGAAGCTGCTGGTCCCCTCTGGCAGAGGAACCACTTCCATGGGGCTGCTTAGAGATCTCAAGGAGCACCTTAAAAACCCCTCGGTAGCTGAGCATCGTACCTGAGCCACAGGGAAGCTCCAGGAGCATGACAAGAACACAAGGGAGGCACCAGTACTGTCAGCCATGTGGAAATTCCTGGCCAGGTGAAACAGCTGCATGGTCAGACTTAGTGCCCAGTTTATACCCTGTGTTACTGAGCCGTGTCAGGAGAGTCTCTGCAGAGCCTCGTACTTGGTACCAGGGCCACAGGGCTTTTCTTGCTTTGAAGCTGAGCTGGCACAAGAAGTTGTCTGCAGCCATCCTGTCAAAGCCACGGCCAAAAACAACAGGGTGAAGACTTTGGAAAGAACCACCCATCCACAGAGTAACTGATTTAAAGAGGAGGCTTGACTGGCTCAGGGCTTGAGAACAGCTTTTACACAGGTCAGAGGTTGTAATCCTGTGCACCACGGCGGGGATCAGAGGCCTTTGCTGCTTGATACTGCCTGGACTCAGCCCAGATGCAAAAAGCTTCAGCATTGGGGTGGCCTTTTCCAACAGGGACCATTTTCCTATGGTCCTTTCCACAGGAGACTCTGATGTGTGGGTTGTTATTCCTCTCCTCCCTGTGGTTTAAATTTTTTTCTCTGTTTTGGTAGTCAGAGGGGTAAAGTTAATTCCCATCTCATATAAAACAATGAATTTGTCTCAGTAACAGGAGGATAAATGTACTTTTTATACTGTGCTGTATGATAAGCTATTTATAAATTTCATATCACTTCTGGATCATAGTCAGAGTTTAAAATAAAGTTTTAATTTAACCACAGTTTTCCAGTGTTGACAGATAGGACAAATACATTTTTGTTTCAATAAAACCTAATTTCAGCAGTGTTTTGCAAAAATCATTAGAAGCTAAGGACTATTTCCCTGGGTTTTTTTGCTTTGTTTTGCTTCATGTTCCAGTGTTTAGTTTAATGTTACATTCCATTATAGAAAAAAAAATTGTGTCTGTGGTGATTTGTTCTCCAAGGCCTCTGCTTAACAGATGGAAGGATTTTCTTGAGAAGACCGATGGAGAGAGGTGTCAGCTCACGTCACAGAGGCCTTGGGGCACTTGCAGCCCCTCTCTGAGGTAGAACCAGCCCTCAGGGCACTGCTGCAAAGCCCACTGGCAGTTTTTCACATGATTGAGCAAACCTTGGTATTCCAGGTGACCCCACAAGAGAGCAAGAAGGGGACAGTGGGGCAGGTTTCGTGTCTGGAAGGTGAGTTTTAAACACAAGACCTCCATCTACAGGAGGGTTGCATTCCTGTTGCATCCACTGATGAGCTGAGTCCCTTCAAAATTTTTTTGGACCTGCTTCAGTTTTCCTGCTTCCCCATGTACACAGCTTTGAGGAAGATGTCTTTTTCTGCAATCAATCATTTTCATTCTGCAGTAAATAGCTCTTACATCAGCTACCATTGTATTGTAGATGTAAATGCAGCACAACAGAGCCCTGCCATGTTGTGAGGTGAGTGGGTCAGATACTGTGCTGGAACAACAAAAACACAAGGAACGCTGAGCAGGGAAAACAGATTGTTTTTAAAGTGTTTTAAAGCTGCTGTCTGTCTTCTCAGCCCTGCAGTTTACAGCCCATCCTTCTCACCCTTCCTCCCCATTAGACAGACAAACAAGAGATGAAGCTATTTGGAGAGCAAGCCTGAGAGCTGCAGACATGCAAACACTGATACCTGCATCTATATGGACTGGCCTTTGTCTGTGAGGAGCTTCCAGAAGCTGAAAACACCCAGGAGAGGGACATGCAGAAGGTGAGAGAGGTCTTCTGGTGGGCTGCCATGTCACTCAGGCTGCTTTCAGGGTGATACCCAGAGGACATCATTGATGCAGCCAGCTGTGATAATCCTTTCAGTGGGAACAGGTGCTGGGGGATAATCCTGCTGTTTTCCTTGGTTATGGTTCTCTTCAGGCACTAAGACAGAGCAAACAGGATTATCACAGCAGTGATTCAGGAGGTGAAGTTTCTGGTGCTCTGTGGAATTTTGTTTCCGAGGGAGGTGCTGGCTTTGCAGAGCAGCCTGTCCTGCTGGGGGCAGTGGGAGGGCAGGTGGGCTTGGCTGGCTGCTCCCGAGGCTCTCACTCAGACCTGCCCCTCAGGGATCAGGGCTGAATCCCAGATGCAAAGCTCCTGCTCTCACAGCCCTCCCGGGAAGATGCCTTCCCCAGAATCCCAGATGTGTGTGGGATAGGGATGCCAGGCTGTGCATTGTCCCAAAGCCTAGCTGGACCAAGGCACTGCCAGAGGAGCTGCAGGAGGACAAGGGGTGGCAGCTCTGCCTGGGCTGCCAGATTTTCTCTAGCCAGGAAGGTTTGAGGCACTACAGACACCCTAGGGGTTCACAGTGACCCAGCCTATCCTGTGAAACTTCCGAGCAGCTCTGTGCCTGGGTAAGTGCAGGCTCATGCCTCCTGCAGACTTTAATGTATTGTCAGGTTTTATTTTAAATCCCTGGAACGTTGCACTCATCCATCCCCTCTCAGCCCAGCTTCACTGCTCTTAGACCAACCTGCACCCTGGTGACTGTCCTTGCCATGCAAAGCCAGTGCCTCTCTGTTCCTATTTCACCACCTTTTTCTTTGCTGATAACAACCCCTGACCCCCCCCGTGCTATTCCCTTCTCCCCCAGTGAAGGAAGAGCACGTGAGGTTCCTGGAATCAGCCTTCACACAGCCTCTGTGCACAGACACCTGCTCCCCACTGCTGGCTTGCTTTGGGACTTCCCTGACTCCTGATTTCAGTATCAGCAAAGCAACTGAGCTTGGCTTCATGGTTTTGTGGCAATCTGGGCACAAGTCTGCTTTAAATAGCAAACTACAAAACAAACATATGTGTGCAGCATATAGCACATAGAACTGCAGGAACAGGAACCAGAGACGTGCAGCTCAAGAAGGGTTGTTAAAGCTCCAGCTTGCAATCATGCTGATAAGGCAGTTTCCAAGAAATTGCCCAGCCCTTAATTTCTAGAAGCTCTCTCTTCCCAGGTCAACAACCTTCTATGGTCTGAATCCTGGTGTCACTTCATGAGCAAACACGGGCCAGGCAGGACCTTCTGCAGATGGTACAAAACAGAGAAATTCTGTTGCTAAGAAGGGGTCCAGGCACTCTCTGGCACAGGAAACCAAAACACAAAATGAGAAGCACATTGGTAACTCTGGTAGTTTGGGAAAGCACAAGAAAATGTGCTTCAGCTTCATTCTTCTTTGGCCAAGCCTCCTCCTTGCCTGAGAGGGGATGAAGGTGGTGTTAGCTGAGCTGCTGCTCTCCCTGTGCCAGCAATGGGCTGCAGTGCTGCAACATTTGGGCTTCTCCTCTTCTGGAGGAGCACTCCACCAGCTCTGCACCCAGGCTGCTCCATCACCTGCTCCCCTGCAGTTCCACACCCTGCTTGTGACCAGCCTTAACTTCAGACATGAACAATGGCTCTTTGGAGAGCAGATTTTCCACAGCATCCCATGGCTCCATTAGCAAAAATGTTCAGTGTGGCTCTAGGGGGAGCACAGGCAGGGCTGATTAGACCCAGTTGTTTGGCTCCCTCGTTTCACGGGGATATTTTAAAATATCTTAGGCAGGTGCAGAAGTTGACACAACAGAGCATGCACCGTGTTAGAGTCCGTCCAGCTTGTGTGCAAACACCACTAGTCCCCTTTTGAAACTCTTAGGAGTTGTTTCATAAACACAAAATACTCCACTTAATTTCCAAACCACGTGGGGTTTCCTCAGCAGGGCCAGTGGTGGAGGACACAGCACAGGTCCCTGCCAGGGCTGGCAGCAGAGCCAGGCAGAGGCTACCACCTGCTGGGCCCTCCTCAGTGACTGCTGCCCAGAACCTCTCCAAGGTGCCACTTACTGCTGGCAGGAACTCTGTGTGCATAGCACAAACTCCTCTGGCCAGCCCTGTGTCACTAGCTGAGCTCTGGATATGTCAGCCTTGCAAACAGTGAGGATGTTTAGCCAGTGGCTATGGGCACTTGACCTGTTTCTTGCTCATTTTATATCTTCCAGAATCTGTTTCTCTTCCTTACTGACCCCACAGAACAGGGTCATCCTTCTGAGCTGAGGCAAGTTGCTAGAATTTTGCTGAATTGGGGAATCTGTTATTTCCCCATTGAAACTTGCTTCTATCTAAAACCAAAATAGCTCTTCCAGCAGTCCTTAAAAAGCGGGAATAAAATTCATGTATTCTGGATGGGCACATGCCTGAATTGGTGTGGGATCCCACACTTGCACAGGGAGTCTGGAAAGCCTTCATGGGAAACACCCTGGAGTGTTTAGGGCTCTTCATGGGACACGGTGGCAGCACATGGCCCCAGCTCTGTCAGTGTCACTGTGCAGGCAGCACTCCCCAGCAGCCAGCTCAGGTCACAGGAGTGCTGCTTCTGTGAGGCTGCAGAGCCTGGCCTGGGCAATCCAGGAGACCCAGGGTCATGTTTGTCCCACTCAGATGAGTTCAGTAGCTCACCCTGGCTCCTGCAGCCTTGAGATTAAGGGACTTGGCACCTGTGCTGGATGGGCACTTTGTGGATCTTGCAGAGCTGAACAGTCACTGCTGCCAGCTTCTCCAATGGGCTCGTGAGCCTGGTTTTGCACCAGGCACCCTGAATGCTACCAACATAATTTCTTGATTTAGCCTTTTTTGTTTGAGCTGCCCTACCGAGCTGCCCTGAGCTTTGACAGGCCATGCTAGCTTGCACCTATAACACATCAGGCTTCATCTTCCCAGTTAGCCAGGCTCTGGGAAAGTCACTGGAAGGACTCCAGTGGCTTCAAAATAGGAGTTGACTCATGCCCCATGAGATCAAAACAAAATGTCTCTGCACATAAAAAAATATTATGGAAACTGTATCATTCATGCACGAAAGCCGCACTTCAAATTTCTCATATAAAATACATAATATTGTAAATGGAAAGAAAAACTGCACAAGGCCTGGTGTGCATGAAAATTATTGGCATGTGAAAATGTCTCTTCCCATAAACACAGCTGCAGTCTGGTACACAAGTAGGCATCCAAAACGGGGAAGCTTGGTCCCTTTCTGCTCTTCTTCAAAATTCTCCCTTTCTGTAGGAGTAATTAATTTCTAGACTCATCCCTTTTATTGTCAAGAGTGACCCAGAGCAAAGTCTTATGATGGAGTGAGCATTATGAGGGATGTGGCAGTGTGACAGCTATTTCAGAGCCTCACAAATACAGCAGCAGCACCTGAGAGAGCTGCCTGGGACTGAGATGGGTGCTCAGAGCACCCCACGGCCAGGCTGCAGCACTTGGCTCTCTCAGGTCTTTGTGGGAGGTCTGACTCTGGGGTCAAATCCTCCCCCCTGGAGCTGGGCAGGACGTGGCCGTGGTGCTCAGCGCTGCAGAATCCCTGCAATTCCCTCAGCCGACAGCTGCAGCTTGATTACATTCCAGCAAGAGCTGATTGCCATGGTCCAGGGAGCAGGATTTAGCATATCACCTTGAGGAACGAGCAGAGGATGGTTCTGCAGGCACAGCAAATGTAACTCTGAGGGAAAAAATGAATTAATGTGGGTATTAACCAGCAATTTGTCATACAGCCTCTAGAGTCAGCTTCTGATGCTGTGAAGTGTGCTGTGAAAAGCTGTGGATACTTCTGTACCTCCTCTGGCTCCTCTTCAGCACTGGGAACAGGTGTTCACTGCTCAGCAGTGGGAGAAGCCAGGATGAGCTGCTGCTGCTGTCCCCGCTCTGTGCAGGGGCCATGGGGCAGGCTGCAGCTCAGCCTTTCCCTCTGTGCCATGCTTTCCCCCCTGGCTGGGAGCACCAGGAGCTGGCTGAGGGCACTGCAGAGGTGCTGTCTGTCCCCTCCTAGGCTGCACCTGACCTTGCATTTGTTGCTCTGCAGTGCCTGTGTCCCCTCCCTGTGACACCCCTGTGGCAGAAGGATCCCCCCACGCACCCGTCAGCAGCTGGGCCTGAATGCAAACACAGCCAAGATTCCAGAGAGCCCAGTGAAATCGCCCACCTGCACCATTTGTCCACTATTGCCACCAAGTTAGCCATTTTCTTCCCCAAAACACATGCAGTTCAGCACAGCTGGCCACACTGTGCAAGCCCATCACGGATCCCCACGCCTACAGAGAGCAAGAGCTGTGAGGTGGCTGAGAGGACTTCTGGCTCTCATGGCCTCCTGCCTCAGGGTCATGGGGTGACTGGAATGCTCCTCAGCTAACTGGGCTGTACTGCTGCCCTGCTGGAGCAAGGACCTGACTGACTGACCCCCAGCTGGCATCAGGAGACATCCAGCTGTGATGACTAAACTCTTCTTACACCCAGAAATCCGACAAATAAATGTTTCTTGAAAACAAGATGGTGTTTTGTTCTGGGAAACGAGTGAACCATCTTCCTGGTCGCTTGTGTGCAGAGGGCAGGGCCTCACAAGGACCCTCAGGGCACCAGGCAGTAACAGAGCCTCTTGCTTGCCCACCCTCCCAGCTCGCCTCTCCTCCTTTGATGGGTTTGGAATGAGCTCTGGAGGTCTAACTGCGGAGAGTAATGATGTGTGAAAGCTCACTTTCATTTTTCACTCTACTTTTTTGGAAGGTGGAACATTTTAGAGTTGACAGTACCATGCTAAAGCCATATGAGGCAAGTAACTATTTTTAACCAGATGGGGACTATCTTAGAGTCCAGTGCTGAATCTTTTCAAACAAGGAAGAAATCATGGAATCCAAATGTAGGCGTGGGAGGGATGGGGGTGGGAAAGCTTTTATCATACACTTATTCCAATAACTGTCCAACTGCTTCAAAACTTATGATGACCACTTAACTGAAAATGCCTGTGGGGTCACTTCAAGTAGTGGCTGCATTTTACAAAATGCTCCTGCTCTGAGAGAGAGGCAAATCCACAGGATAGAGCAGCTTGAAAGGCTCACCCTCTCCCTTTTGCACCCTGTACCATCCTCTGAGCTGTGCCAAGTGGGAGGAGACACTTGCCCATCTTGGCACTGCCCTTCTCTGGGCCCCCATCACCACGAACTAGCTGGGTGCAATGTGCTCAACACTTCTGGGGCCACAGCCTGGGGTGAGAGGAGAAAGGGTGGCCTCAGCCCTGGTCTTTGTGTCCTTCCACCTGGCAGTGAAAAGCAGGTGCTTCTGCCTCCCCTGCCCATTCCAGCACAGAGGTGGCACTCCAAATAATGGGAGTTTGCCAGGTGAAATTGGCCTTGTGGATAAAGTGAGGAATTTTCATCACATTTCCTTTGTCTGACACGTCTCAGACTTGCCGCAGCAGGCCTTTCTCACCAGCAGCCACGGACTAAGGCAGCCTCTCACACAAGGAAAGGGAGAGTCAGGAAGCACAACTGAGTTACAACTGCCTGACAGGCCACGACCCAAATGGTGTTAGAAACATCTCACCCTGTTTCTGTGAATTAATGCACAGCCTATTTATAGGCACTCGGAGCACAAGGCTGGTAACCACACACATGATGTTTAGCTTTGTGCTGAAGTTTGTTTAACTCCCTTGCAGGTGCAACATTGACTGGTTCCATGTAGGAATGGAGCACTGCTTGAGCACACCATGGTGCCAAAAGAAGGCTTGGGAGGAATATTTCTACATTCAACCCCACCAAAAGGAGGGCTTTGTGGTCTGCAATGGTTTCCCACTTCGCAATGGGAAATCAAACCTCCTTCCCTGACCTAGTTTGGTCCTTGGTCACTGGCCTGTTTTCTCAGTGTCATTGAAATCATGGGTGGGACACACATCCTTAGCCTCCTTTAGACAAATCTCTTGGCTCTGATTTCCCAAAATCTGCTGCTCCTGGGATCCTCTGCATGGAGAGCAAAAGTCAAACCCTGTCCCAGCTTCGCACTTCACCATGGCTGGGGCTGAGTGTGCAGAGATGTTACCAAGGCATTGTGAAGTCCTGTCTTGTCACACAACAAAACATAGTCTCTTACGTTTGGGGAGAGAGGAAAGTTCAAATAAACTTTCTCTTCCAAGCCATTCATATAATCTACAGAAGGAACGTTGCACATTAAGAGTACTTTCAGCTCCCAACTCAGTGGCACCTCAAATGAGGAGCATATTGGCAATGGTAGATAGGCTGCAGCTCTCTCCAGTGTCTGCTGCACTGCAATTGTCCCTGCAAACATCCTAAATGTGAGCTATGAGACCAGGTGGACATTCTGGCTGCAAGGACTCCAGCAAATTTAGCCAAAGGGGTGGGATACATACTGTTTAAAAAACCATCAGGGTCAGCATCTTCAGCATGGGGAGTGGAGCTCAGGATAAATGATCCTGAAACTCCACATCCTTAAGAGCAATTGTGAAGTGAGACAGACACAGCAGGCTCTGCTGCCACCTCCAAACGCCTCTGCACAACACCCAGGGAGTTGCACAGCCTGGCTCCACCCTGGCTGGTCACTGCTGCCACTGCAGCTGTCACCCTGTGGCTTTGCTCTTACTGAGCACTGAGCAGCAAGGCTTGCACAGCTTCCCATGATGTCAAATGCAGCTCAAGCTGCAAAGCTCACATGTGAGCTGTGGGGCTTTGGAAAGAGGAGACTTGCATTTCCCACAGGATTTGGCTTTCACTTGGGATCTCCATCCATGGAGAAGGTCAGAACTGCCCTTCCAGACCTTTCTCCTCTTTTTCCTGGTTATTTCTGAGCTCAGCCCTCCTCTCGAGGCAGGGCTGTGGACAGGTGATGGTTCCCTGCTCCATGTGAGCCCACCCAGGCAGGGCACAGCCCAGCCTGGTGCCAAGCTGACCTGGGCCTCTGGCTTGAGGAAACACGTGGTTGAGCTGATGTCACTGGACTGGCATCCAGCATATTCACACTTGCACGCCACGTGTGGCTTGTCCCATCCCTGCCCCTGCAATCTTGAGTAATGGGGACTGACACATGTTTTTTTCCAGAAAGCAATCTCTTCAGATCGAATTAATTCTGTGATTTCCAGGTGCTTCCTCCTCCGCACAACTGATGAAGACTTCCTGAAGCTAACGCCCGAGGCTGCTCGAAGCCAGGACATTTAAATTAATCTTTTGTTCTTGGAGACTTTCTGTAGCCTGATGACTCTGGGTGCTACTTCTTTCTCTCTCACAGACCTGTAGGTCCCAAAGCTGCCAGCAAAGAGGCACTTCAGGGGGAAGAGGAGGGCAGGGTGGGATGTGGCTTGTCTGTGGGTTTGAGCCTGTGGGGAGGCTCCACTGAAAGCTCTTTGCAAGAGCCTCCCTGTAGAGCTGCTGTCTGGGTGCGGGGTGAGGGCAGTGCTGTGAGCCCAGCCTGGGGTCCACCACAGATGGCCTCAAATGAGCCTGCAGCTGCATCCCCCTGTCTGAGAGTGAGGCCAGCAGTCACCACGAGATTCTGAGCATGTGGTAACTGAAGGTTGTGTTTAAAGGCACCAGATGACCTCTCCTTCCCAATCTGAGAGGGTGCTCCTTGAGTAGGATGTTTGCATTTGAGCAACACTGACTGTGTCCTGTAGGTCCTGTGTGCATCAAGAGGAGCTGAGATTTTGATGGGAATACTTTGTATTGTGCATCTATTTCCTCTCTCCCACTTATCAGGGGTTGGATCATGTTGCTTATGTTAAAGTCTAAAATACAGATGAAGCTGTGAAGCACGAACAATAAATGCCACTCATCAGTAGATACCTCAGAAGCACATCCCATTAATAAGGGGTGATGAGAGAACAAAATGCCTTTTAGTCCCTGACCAAGAATTTTTACTCACTGGTTTTTAGCATAATATAATATTCTGTCTGAGCCAGAATGTTTTTATTTTTGTGTGGATCTACATTTGCATTTTCTCGTGGCTGTTCTATAACCTGGCTGCACTGCCAGTATACATAGTGCTGGCATCATATTTTCATAGCCTGTAAAAGACAGGGAGCAGAAATCTAGAGAACATACTCCGTACCTGTCCCCTACCTGCAGTGCAACCACCAGTACTCATCTTACAGGTACAACCTCTCCTGACACAGATCTCAAAGATCCCTTGGTAAAGTGTATTTCTTCTTTCCTCAAAAAATGCTAAGCATTTCCTTATCCAGCTCTTTATTTGAGCAAGAGGCAATGTCCTGGTGCTGGAGCTGCAGCTTTCTTGCCTTGCTCTGCTTGTCAGGAGGGTCTGTTCTAGCGGAGTTTTTAAACGTGGTGGATTTGACATTAACTAGTTTACAATGCACAAACCTGAACATGAAGTCTTCGTGGTTACAGCAGTAACTTTACCCCTAAGGGACAGGCCTGGTTGATGCTTTCAGTAAGGTCAAGTCACTCTTCTTAACTCTGGTTTTACTTGTGCCCAAACTTGTGCCCTTGCTTGCCTGCCAGCCGGGAGGTCGACACCCGTTACACAAGCGAATGTCGTCGGTGTTTTCCTTCTTGATTGTTCTGCGTGTAATTTGGATTCCACGGGCGGCACTCAGCTTATGTCATTGCATCATTTTAATGGTGTTTTTCTTGGCTGCAGGTTTGATTTTCTTGGCATTGCAGTTAGGGCATCTCTGCAGACACGGACACTCGAAAGCTGCACACGCAGCTTCCCCTTCCGCGCACCTTGCTCTCACCCCTGTGAAACCAATCCGCCAAGGACTGGCTTTGCAATTCCTCCCTTGCCTGTTCACAATGGCCAGCACGCTCCTCTGCTCCTTTCATTTTCACGTATCAGTACTTGGATTAAACTTGTTACTGTACTGCATGAAAACTTTCAGAGTTTTCATCATGATAGCAGTGCCTAGAAGATGCCTGCAAGGATCAGGAAGAATTTGTTCTGCACAGCAAAACCCAACACTCCTGGTTGTCAAGTGCTTCTGCTCTAACCTTCACATGGGAAAACAAAGGGATAAGGACAGGAAAACAGAATCACCAGGAAATGATGATGTGACGTTACCCATCACGATAGATACATATGCTTGGCACCAGCCACTTTCAGACCTTTGTCAGCAGCTGTGCAAAGGGTTTTCAGAGTTACTCAGAAGGATATCTAGGTACTTTTGAGGGCTCACATTTTGCTTGTTGTTTTCTGGATGCACATCTTCCCAACGGAATGAGTTTGGGACTGTATTTTTCCCTGGGCTGTTTAGCAAAGCCATTCCTTACGCCTGGTCGTTCTGCTTTCAAGGTATCGCCAGCAACACAGGTATCCTAAAATGGTACTGCAGGGCTCTTGATGGATTCATGCAAGTCTTCACATTTTTTTATTTCCAGTACTACTACAATACAATTTGCCCTTCCTTGTATGAGCTGGCAGTCAAATCACACACGTATATTTTGCCACTTGAGAGTTGTGTTTTCTTATATATTACCAATTATATTTCTTGCCTGTGCTTTTTGTAAAAGAAAAACAAAGCCATCACCCCCCAAAAATAATCTTTTTATTCTCTAAACCCATTGAAAGTTAGAATCAACTTCTTCCTTTCCTCTCCCCCTGCCCATACACTTCTACTTCTGTGCTCTCTGGCCAGGGATGGTCCCTGCACTGCTGTGTCCTGCTTCTGGAGGAAATGGGATGTCAGGAATCATGAGTGAGGTCTGGCAGGGGCTGGGGTCCCTGGCTCCCACAGAGGCAGTGAACTCCCAGAAGCATGAAGAGGAAAGAGGGAAAAGGAAAATTGATGGGCCTGCGAGCTGACAGACCAGAACAGGCAGACGCTTCCCAGAAGGAACCTCCAAAGTAAATACAATTGTGCAAGTCAATTCCGTGCCACGTTTCCAAAGAGAGACTTTGCCGTTTCTCTTTCGTATATAGCCACTTAGAAATGCATGTTTGGATGCCCCAGGGTTGAACAAAGAGAAGTTAAGATCACACTGTCAGCTGCACTCCAGATCTGGGCATGCAGCACCCTGAGCTCATTCTGTGGAGAAGGAAAGCCATGACACTGCTTTTGTGCCAGGATGGCCTTTCTAAAAAAAACATTTCTCTTTCTCTCCCATCCCTCAGTCTTCAACCAGCTAGCCAGTTTCCTTCCTACCCCCTGTATGTTTACTTTAGGCCTTCTCTGGGGACAAGAAGCATTCCCGAGGAGAAGGACTTGGAGTTGCTGGTGGATGAGAAGCTCAGCATGAGCTGGCAGTGTGTGTTGGCAGCCCAGAAAGCCAATCACAGCCTGGGCTGCATCTAGAGGAGTGTGGCCAGCAGGCCAGATTCTCCCCCTCTGCTCCACTCTGGTGAGACCCCAGCTGGAATGCTGCATCCACCTCTGGAGCACCAGCAGAAGAAGGATGAGGACCTGCTGAAGCAAGTTCAGAGGAGGACAACAAAGATGCTGAGAGGGCTGGAAACCTTTGCTATGAAAACAGGTGGACAGAGTTGGGACTGTTCAGCCTGGAGAAGGCTCCAGGGAGAGCTTAGAGCATCTTCCAGTATCTAAAGGGGCTATAGGAGAAATAGAGAGGGACTTATTATAAATGTTTGTAGGATGGAACAAGGGGGAATGGCTTCAAACTGAAAGAGGGCAGCGTTTATTAGGTATTAGGAAGAAATTCTTTACTGTGAGGCTGGTGAGGCACTGGCACAAGTTGAGCAGAGAAGTTGTGGATGCCCCATCCATGGAAGTGTTCAAGGTCAGGCTGGATAGGGCTTTGAGCAACCTGGTCTAGTGGAAGGTGTCCCCGTGGCAGAGGGCTTGGAAGTAGATGGCCTTTAAGGTGCTTTCCAATCAAATGTTTCTGTGATTCTATGATATGAGGGATCAGAACCCCAGCTGACCTCCCCGGCAGGCTCCTCACTGGTCCCAAGGCATCCACACAGAGGATGGTGGCCAGACAGGAGCTACTCCTCCGTGCCTCATCCACTACCGTGGTGACAGGACAGGAGCCTGTGAGGCTGCTCTGAATCACCGTTTGGAAGGGCTTTGCTTCCTAGCTCTCTGATCCAAGGCTGCTTTCTTGGCAGAGGCCTCTGCTCAGCAGTCAGTGATAAATTCACTGCTTCGGTTGGCTGGTGTTTTTCCAGTGTTTGCTCTGATACACAATTAATGAAATGTAAGTACCTCCCTTTATTGCTCTCTAGAGAATCCCTTGGATTGTAAGTCCTGGCCTTTGGGGACATTCCTATTGTTTCAGCTGCCACCAAAGCCAAGGGAAGCTAAACCACGCTCTCTTCAGTGCAATGGGAGGGAGCTCACCTGCCACTGTGCCCTGGCATTGCTTGCTGTTGCCTGGACATTGTCTTTAATGAGAGACACGCCACAGTGGCTCTGGCATTACAAGGTGACCACTACCCACGAGGTCTGGGCTCTGTCACCAACCCAAGCAAGGTCAAATCACTTTGAAATAGTTGACTGATCTTTCAGCATCAACAAGCAGCCTTGGAAGACTGCAAGGAAATTCTGAGAGGGAAACAGTTTGACATAATTCAGGTAAACAAAAAACAAGCAATCTGTGAGCCTCGTGCTACAGGCCTACTGCCAAATCTGCCAGGTCTCTTTTTCAAGGGCTTCACCTGCCTGAGGAGCAAAGGTGACTCAATCCAACCTGTGTTTGGTCAGGCCCTGGTTTAGAGGTGTGCCTACATTTTTGAAGTGCCTGTATGGTGTCATTCCCTGCTTGCAGGAGACCTTCTTGATGCATTTTGTATTGGGGTTGGACAGCCCAAGGAAGACCATGAGGGCTCCCAAGTACAGTGTCCAAGGTCACAGGTACCTGGATTAATGGCTGCTCTCTTTATCAGGTTGGTTTATGAAGCAGAGGCTTTCCTCTGCCAATCCTTGCTGATGGAAAACACCTGCTTGGCACCAGCTGGATCTTTCTAGATCCCAGAAATGTCTGATTCAAGCCAAACAAAACAAGGGGCTGTGGATTCTGGGGGAGGTTTTACCTGGAGCTGTGGAGGGGTTT
Source organism: Picathartes gymnocephalus (assembly GCA_013390045.1). Lineage (NCBI taxonomy): Eukaryota > Metazoa > Chordata > Aves > Passeriformes > Picathartidae > Picathartes > Picathartes gymnocephalus. The sequence continues at coordinate 199,456 of WEKY01037168.1, forward strand.
CACTGCCAGCTGTCCTGCCTCGCTCAAGGCACTCTGGCTGCACAGCACAGAGGATGTGGGAGCTGTGCCACCACCCCGGACAACCCACAGGTCACAGAGCAGCATTGCCAGGGAAAACAAATATCCTCATTGGCCTCAAAATGCTGAGCAGTGCACCAGGAGCTGCTTGGACAGCTTTGGGAGCAGGTGGACAGCAACAACCTCACCTGTGGGACAGTCCTGTTCCCTGTGCCAGCCACCCCCACGGGTTTGAGAGAGCCCTAGGCCAGAGCAGACACATGGCAAGGAGAAGGGACCAGGGAAGGGGCATCACAGGTTTGGTTGTCAGTAGCCTGTGTCACTCCACATGTTGAGCCCATGAGAAGCTGACAGCAGCTCGTTCTGATTTCTCATTTTACTACATGGCTGAAGATCCCTTCTCCAGAAGGGTGAAGCCCTGAACTATTTTCAAGAGTCCATCTAATCAATATTGCTCTGATAATCTGATTACTAAGGTAAAGCCATGGCAGATGATTAGTTGATTACAAGCCACTTACAACATGAACAGGTCAGAGTTCTGAGCCCAAGTTGGGTTTTGTCAACCTCTTTGACTTGCAAAGTTTTCAGGGAATTTGCAGGACCACAACACAGGTCTAGGCTGACCAGCACAAGGTGTGTTTTTTCAGCCATATGCTGCTTTTACCGACAGTGTTGATGTAAGTAATTCTCACCTTCTTCCTCTCCCCTGTGCTAGGCACTGACTACAGTTAAAATAATTTAAGATCTATAATCTTCGGAGTATTTTTAACCACTTCCTTTCACAGTGCAGCCTCACAAACCCTTCTGTCTGGCTGCAGATCACAGCTTGAACAAACTTTACCTTGCATTTGCACCCTGCTTCAATCCATCTCCAAAGGCAGCAGCAGCTCCCAAAGAACTGCAGGTTGGATGGACAGGGCAGTGTTTAAGGACACACCAACCACCCCAGAGGGAACAGCAGTGCCTGCTAGGCTGTGGTCACCTACCTTGTGTCGAACACCAGCAGTTTGGCTAATGCTCACAGACTTCATGCTTTCATTTGCTACTTTTCCTTACTCCACACAAGGAGGTGTGGAGTAAGGAAATTATTTTAAAACAGAAACCTTTTAAGATGCTCTTAAAACATTCACAGGACTCAGCCTGTTAGTGAGCAAGGTGCTTCATCTGAGCAGCCCAGCCAAGATCAGCGGGCAGCTGCACATGGTCAAGAGCCCAGCGAAACCCAAGGGCCAGAGGATTTCCTGACTATAGGGCACCCACTGGAGCAGAACAGCAGCAAACACATCTAACAGCATATTTATACACGTGAGATGAGAACAACTTGTTCAGCAGCACTCTGCTACTGCAAGTTACATTTATGCAAGCAAAAATCTCGCAAAATCTGGCACAGACCCACTGTGGTTTGATGCAAAATAGCCTAAAAACAACCGCAACAACAAAACCTCCAGCAGAGTTTGCTATTAAAAATCCCCTTAAAATACAGCAGAGAGAGAGAAAAACAGCAGTGATGACTTCCTCATTCACAATTAGCCAAAGAAGAGAACTGCTAGCATTTGGTTAGGTATTTATCACCCAGTAGCTGCAGGATCAGCCTGGCTTACTTCAGCACCGAGCACTTATGTGCCCTGAGGGACCCTTCCTCTGCACACAGAGCTGGGCTGGGTCAGGCTCAGACACAGACCCCGAAACAGGTAGGAAGTTGTTTGTCAAATGAATACTTGCAAATAGCACCAAAGCCAAAATTAGTGTTTGAGGAAGCTTAGCTTCAGGTTGCTGTTTCCAAGCAGCAGTGTTACATACTCAGGAAGCATAAATAAACCTTGATTTTTGGTCACATCTGTCACCAACAACTGTACCTGCTATCAGTGAAAAAGATGGAAGAAAAACTGTGAGCTGCAAAACAATTTCAGCAAAGGGTCATACAGGTAAATGTTACCAGAAAAATCACTGGGAGCCATTGGCCTGGTCCTGGGAAGCTTGAGGTTGTTTGCCATTAAATTTCAACAAAAAATAGCACACCCCCTTCTCTCATTTAAGGTACTCTGGTAGATACTAGAATAAACTGCATAAATTATCACCTTCATGATATTCTTTTTCCCTTTTGCTGGCTCCCTACAAGGGCACAACAACCCACACCAATCCCATTCCCAGGTTTTTAATACAAGCACCACCAGCAACCAGACAGCATCACTTACTATTTTTACAAAAAAATACTACCATGGCTAAAAAGCAAACTACATTAGGTCTCTACAAGAGAATAAATAAATCAGAGGAGAAAATTTGGAGCTCTAGCCAAGGAACTAGTCCTTGCTGCTGGGATTGTGGGATTCCCAAATTCACGTTATGGAAGGGAAAGGCACCGAGGGCACGTACAGGGACGGCAGTCCTTAAGTGCAGCACAGCTATCCCCTGTCCAGCACAATTCCCAAGGCACGAGTACAGTGGGAGAGGAGCCGTCCCTGGCTGTGCTGTTCCTCCCACGGCAGCACCGGAGCAGAGGCACCGCCACCTCCTGTTTGCCGGGTGCAATGGGAACGCAGGGCTGGCAGCGAGCACGGCAAGGGCAGAGCCTGCGGCACTGCTGGGACTCCCTGCCTACAGTCGGAGCCTCTCGAGGGGAACAGGCAGGGTTTTGGTGGTGGCAAGAACAGTCTGCAGGCAGTCCAGCTGCTTCTAGCCCCGAGTGTTTGTTTACAGGCATCACGAGCTCCCACTCCCCAAGGATGAGCACCCAGCACAGACTCTGCTGCCACTACAACTGGAGACAGGCAGCAGCAAACAATGGGACAAATCACAGACCCAAACCAGGCTTTCATACATTTGTATGTTTATTATTTCAAAGTACAGTATATACATAAGGTACAGCAATACCTTCGAAAACTTTATACAGAAATAGGTATCTACAAAATTAAATCAACAGACATTCTGTGTATAGGACTTACACATAGATTGGAAGAATCAACAGTTTCAGTTAGAACACAAAAATGGGAAGGAAACACCCATTCACCTTGGGAAAGCTCTAAATACCACCCAGCTCCCTCTGCAACGCAGCCACCTGTCCCTGGACAGGTGAGGCAGGGTTCACCTGACTCCTTGTGCCACCTACTGCTGCTGTTCACTGTCACAGTGACTGGCACGGGAAGGGTGAGGGACCCTTGGGACAGGCCTTGTCCTCTGAAACCCTCCCGAGATTCAGGTCCCTGCAGCATGTGGACACTCAGCTTTACACCTCATGCCCTGGAAACCACATATACCATTTTTAATTTTTTCTTTTTTTAATTGTGAACTAAAACATTGCAATGAAAAATATTTGAAGAGAGATAATGCAGGTGTTGCCAGCAACAAGAGAAGATAATGGGAAAATATTCAAGGAAGAAATCAATCTCCAGTTTTCTGGACACTATAATTAAAAATATTGCACAAGTCTGTGTGGCAACAAGCCACAGTGATTTCTATAGCATAAAATGGTATTCTTCAGGTCAGAGGGTCTGGCTTCAGATAATGACAGTGGTGGATTTTACAGAAGGTGGACAAGCACAGGCAGCTTTCTTGTAGGGCCTCTAACAACATCTGTTTGTGCGATGTTTGAGTTAAAAGAGCACCCTGAGTATTTAAGAAACAGATGTTTCAGCTTGTAAGACACAACCAGCCACAAGCTTGGAATTTTCAAAAGCAGCCTGTGGCAATTACACATTTAATGGACACTGAATTTCAGTGGCAGGCATGTAGCTAAATGCTCCAGGCTGCCTTCATGACTAGTTTATTAATTTACCACTTTATCTCTAAAATTCAGTTTATCTGAGGACAGTTTTCAGGTTCATAATACAATTTCCAAAATGAGGATAAGTGTGATGAGATCGCTACACAAGCCTCGCACCCACCCTGCACCAGCTGGTGCTCACCCATGTGAGCCACGCCACAGAAACACCTTTCCACAGAAAGTGTTCTCAGTACTGCACCAACAGCATCACAAGCTACCCCAGGGAAACAGGGCCAGCGACACTTTATGGCTGATACATCACTGCCTCTCAAAAAGGAGGAACACCCTTATGCCAAGTTGCTGGCTGACCCCACCAGGTACTCATCACACCCTGGGCTGACTGGAGAGTCACCTGCCAATGTGCAAGCCAGAGTGACTTTTCCATCTCTAACAGATATGTTTAAAATAACACCTGTGGATGACAGCTTTAGTCCATGAAAACACCATGCACAATAAAAAATGTGATATTTTGGCTGCTTTGTGTGTCTCCATAACCAAGAAAAAAAAGTCTGAGGAGTTATTAGTGCTACAAAGAGCAAGCAGCATTTCCAGCAGGGCAGGAGGACAGCTACGTAGGTTTCTCAAATTAAAAGGAGAAAAAACCACACCAAAAAGAAATAAGAATTTCCACAAAGCCATTGCACTGATTCCATCTGCACCACACCCCTCCTTCATTCACACTGTACACCTGGAGAACATACATTAAAAGATTACAATATTAACATGGTATCTAAAATACTGGAGTCATTCAGCTGAATGCTTGAAACATCCAGAGATCTGGTACAATAAAGCAGGAAAACACAAACATACAAGAGCTAAGCTATGTTTTAGCATGCAAATTGTTGTAAAGTACTTTCTCTCAGCAGAAGATCCAAGCTCAGTCATGAACAACTCTCTCTTTGCTTCCTGGAAGCTGACAAATCTGCATCAGCAGAGCCAGGTACCCTCCTCTTCACATCACTTAAACGACAGCAAAGCAGAGATAGTTCCATGACTGGACTGGCCCAGATTTCCTAACATGTCAGATAACCACTGCTCTCAGGAATTAGAAAAATAGATGTATAAAAACCCACCCAGATTAAAGGCTTGTAGTTTCTATATAATGCTCGCTTAGGTTTTAAACAATTTGTTCCCATTCTCCCTTACTAAGGAATACTGAATCCTTTGAAACTGAAAGGACCTGCCATCCCAGACACTTGAAGCTCTCTGGACCACAAACCCAGATCCTGATCCCACAAGGACTTTCAGAGATGCCTGTCTTTAAACTAACAAGAAAGTCCCACTGTCTTGAACCAAACCATTCAAACCAAATTAGGCTCTTTTGCTCAATTTGCTTTATTACAAAGCTCAGGCAACTCAATGGCATCAGAAAATGGAGTTCACATTCCTATGTCATCCAGATGTCTGATCAATTATCCTCCTCTGTGCTGCCAGATCAGGTCCCTCCATTTGTACAATGCAAAGAGTGCCTGCAGTAAGACAGAGTCTTCACCCACACCCCCGCTTTTTGATTAAAGCAGCTAAAGCATTGCTATTGTAAATGTACATTGACTCTTTTTTCATGGCAATAGAAGTTCAAGTATTTAATAAAAACCTGATGTATTTACACTGTGATCTGATAAATTGATTTTGGTCAAAAGGCGATAGATACAGAAACTACACATTTACTGCTGGAATAAAGATATTTCAGATCCTGCATATTACTCATCCTGGAATTAAAATGTGAACATGATGTTGTGACTAACCCAAATCTTATCACCTTGATACTATTCCTCCATCACCCTCTCAGCCAGTGAAGGACTAAATAACAGTTCTCAGTTTGTTCCATTTTGACCAACTAATTCTTCACAACAGTAAAATCAAGGAGTTGCACAGGTTTCTGTGCCACGTTCGCAGTCCAACAACAGACTAAAATCCCATTTAGATCTATTTCTTATTTCTTACCATTATTTTCACTAGTTGGTCTAGCCACAGCTAATGAGAAAATTTCGTTAGCTTCCATTTGTCTTTGAAAACAGATGCAATCACCATGTCTACGTGTACATACAATGGGCAGCTAAAACTCCTACCTCTTAAATGCTGTTAGTTATGCAGAAGCCCAGAGAACTTTATTAACCAATTATCTGATATCAGACTTCTTTAGATCCACATGTCTAAGGGTTTACAAGATTTGCTGAACTGACATTGGGCTCAATTATGTGAACTCAAGAACTTAATCAGGACACTTTACTGCTGTCTCACTCCTCTGGAATGAAGAAACTGACAAGTTGAATGTTAATCTAAAACAGAAAATATGCAGTATCATGGCCACCACTTAAAATCCAAAATTTTGTGACAAAGCATTATTCCATGCATATGTCAAAAATGCTTAATCAACCCAAAGATCAGAAATAATATGCAAGAAAGGAAATAAATGTCTGAAAGCCCTTAAAGCTCAGTAACACTGGATATGTTCAATAGCAACTAAGACGTAATTGGCTTTATTTTTTTTCAAGCTCCATCATTAAGAGATTGATTAATTACACAGTGCAGAAATTAAAATCTCACGGCAACTCACTCCAAACAGTCTGCACTGCAAAGCATCTGCATTTCAAATAGAAGTTTCAGACAAATGTAGTGTGCAGTGAATTTCAGCAGTGCCTCAGGCTGGTACTGGGTAGACAGAACCACACAGGAGCCAAATCCTGTTGATCTCTCACATGAGTGAGCCTGTGTGGCCAAAGGCTTCTTTTGCAAAAACCCAGATGCTTGTGCTGGCAGGCAGAATGTAAAACACAGTGGTCTGTAGCACCTGCCTTTTCTGCATCTTCACACTGGTTAGTCCCCAGAAGTTTTAGTTATGTCTGCTTTATTCTCTGTTCCAGTTCATGCTTCTGTTTAATAAGCCGTTCTATTTCTGTTCCCAGAGTCTGCAGGTTTTCCTTTGGGGGGGGAGGAAAAAAATAAGGGAAGTTATACAGGGAAAATGAGTCCATGAGCATAAAACGCACTAATAAGTCAAAATTCCTGTTTATGTCAGCACGCTGATACTTTCAAACATCCAGAACAAACGCAAATGATTAGAGTGGGAAAAAACCAAGCTCATTTCAATAGAGGACTCAAAGCTCTCACCAAGTCCTTTTCTGCAGCTACCAGTATTCTACAGGATGTCTAGAAAGCATAGCATTCAAGGGGAATGATGATCATAGGAACAGATCTCCAGCTTGTGCAGAGCACTGCAGCCCAGCTGGCAGCCTGCACACCATTTTCCAGCCTGCCCCAGGAGCTCAAGAGGGCTCAAGAGGGCCAGGCAGGCCGAGCCCTCGCTCCTGGCTCCACATGGCCAGGGGACAGCACGGAGAGAGCCTGCCCTGCTGAAGGCACAGGCAGAACTTATTTCAAGCAGCAGCCCATTAGTGCAGCATACTCTGAGGGTCCTGACCTGGAGGTACAGCAGGGATAGTGTCAGGTAACTGACTCCCTGGTTAACCCCAATGCTACCAGTGGCACCAAATCACAATGGGCTGAAAAGCCTTTAACAGCGTGCAGTGAAGGGAATATCTGAGAACCACAAGAATGTGTGGAAGAACTGGCACAGCTACTCACTTTCAATGTAATATTCTTCAGTAATGTATCTTCTAACACAGCCTGAAGCTTCCTGTTTATCTCTAAGGAGAGTTCCAACGTGAGCCCACTGTCTGCAGGGTGAGATGTATACAGAGATGCCATAATCCCACCACGCCTACTCAAGTGTACTTTGTTGAAGTCAGAGGCCTCTGATGACAGTGTTCCAGCTTCTTCCCGCAAAATATAACTCTGAATAATTCTGGAGGATAAAAAAAATAAAACAACAACAACATCATAGCATTACAAGGCAGAGAAGAGTCAGACACTGAAGTACCTACAGATTCCTGACATGAGTAATTTTATTTTCAAGTAGTACTGTATTACCAAAAAAGCAGTAAAAATTTACTCCTACAATTTCTAAGTCAGAGGAAAACCTGGGATACCAACAGTGATACAGGAAATGCTCGTAAGCCAAAAGACTACAATGTGCAGGGTTTAACTTATTTAGAAGTATTCTGAAAAGCTACTGGGACAAAAAAGATAATTTAAAAAGGTCTACTTTTCTTTGCTGAAGGACTCCAGACATAGAGTCTTAAGCTTTCTATACATGAGACAAAAAACACAAAGTCCCTTCTCAAGAGTCATCCCAAGCTGTGATCATGTTCTGTGAAATGGTACCAGCTGGGCATAAATGTATGGATTCATTAGGGCTGTTCTTAACAGGGAACTGCATCTTCCAGAAGTAGCTTTATGCCAGCATTTCTTACTCTCCTAACTGAAGTTCCAGATATTACCCTGTAAGATGAGATTTTCATTTAAGTAGAATCTTGTCCTGCACACTAACCACTGATCACCTTTGGCTCAGACACATCATTTGTTTGATATGTTGTTGATAAACCAGCTACCATCTGGAATAATGCAGATGCTCCTTCCGAAACACAATCAGCACCCTTTTATGTACATGAGGAGAACAGACTCTTCTGTTTGCCAGTGGCAGCATTCCACCTCAAATCAGTAACCTGCTGACCATTTTCCTACCAAAAACCCACTTGTGCCAGTTTATTCCTCCTGAAAAAGTTCAGTAAGTTACCAAAAACTGGGCCATTACTATAACTGGGGAAAGATAAGGAAAAAAAAAAACCAAAACTAATTCTGTCTTTGAAATCTACTGTCACTGCAAAATTTTCACTGTTTTAAACATTTTCATTTGGATAATTACTTTTCTTACATAAAATCCAGAATACTTGTCTAGTGCATCAGCTCAATACTGAAAACCTGCACGAACAGAACACAGAACATACTTTGTCTTTTTCCTGATTTCTTCCACCAACTGTTTAATGTGATCCTCCATGAACTCCATCTTCTCATTTTTTCGAGCATGTGCCTTCTGCAGCCTTAGTATTCTTTCAACCAAGACAGCCTTGTCCACCTCTGGGAAGCTGTCCACAGCCACTGCAGAGCCAGTGTTCTCAGGAGACCGATCCTCGTTGCTGCTGCGCGCGTTAAGGGACCCTGACAACACATTAACATTTGTAAAATCTCCTTTGGATCTCACATCAGGTGAAGTGCCCTCAGCAGAGCAGTGCATGCACTCACTACCTGTCAGGAGCTTAAGATACTTTCCTCAGGATGCCAGTTTCCCTTTATGTTAGTGGGGTTTTCTCTAAAGGATCCTTACGTGCTTAAATGCCACATGCTGGGACAGCAGTGCAGTCCCCTCCCGTGGGTGCACTGCCTTTGGTGTAAGTATGCTCCCTTCAGGAATGCTTATTCCCTCTTAAACACCTTCATGTTCATTTACTTTGCAGAAGACTCAGCAGATTTTAAATGTGTGTTTTGGAGTAAACTAAAATTGCAATACTGTGAAAATTGTACAGACTCACAAAAGCCCTACACACAAACACTCTGCAGCACTGATTACTCAGAGCTTGCAATATTTTCTTTACCTCCTGTTGTTCTTTCCAAGTATTTGTCTCTCACACACAGTGAGATTACAGGACATCTGGACAGAACTAACTCAACTTAAAACCCAAAGATAGCAAGGAGGGAAACATGCTGTTTTCAGTGCTAAAGATCACTCCTTTAGCTCTGACTGAATAGAAAGTAATGAATATTACATAAACCCACTGATGTCTCTAATGATGCTAATTGATTTCTCATTTACACAGTTGCCACTGTCAATAGGGCAATTAAAGCAACGTTGGAAGCCACTGCTCATTTTTATTTTGCCTCTGGCAGCATGTAAAAGGGTCCTCTATAAGCTGAAGTCCTCTTGAGCTTCCTCCAAACATAAAAGCAACAAAATAAAAAAGGCAGGTATTTAAAATAATGAAAATATATATAAACATCATAAACATTACACTTTAATCTTGTAATAAGCACCCTACAACTGCAGTCAGCCAAGTGCGTTTTGGTGCTTAAAGAGTATTTTGTGAGTTTTAATGGGAGGCTGCCCACACACTGCATATGCACAAACCACATAAAGAGCAAGCACACTATGGCAACCTTGTTAAGACTGAAGGGCTGTTTGGCAGCCCTGCTATGTGCTCTATTACCTGACGAACTGGAACGGCTCCCCATGCTGCTGACTTCTTTGTCATAATTACCATTTTCCATCTGATCCAATTTCCTCCGTGCTAAAAGTATTAAAAAAATTATGGTTATCAACAGCAGAGTAAGAACTAAAAACTACAGTGTTACCCAACATACAGAACCTCTAATCATCTCTGACCCACGCTAATTTAACATGACTTGACTACTGAAAGACAATGGTAGCAATAAAAATAAAGGCCAAACCCAAACAGCTCCCCATGTCTCTCTGGTCTCAGTCAGGAAGCACCTGGATGGAATACCCACCACGATCCCTACACATTGCTGCAGCTGTCAGCTGAAGGGGTAAAGTCATATATAGGATAACTGGGAACAGTGAGACTTCAATTTGATTTTACTTTTGATTAGGTCTGCCATGTAAATTACTGCTGAATGGCAACTGTGTTCAGCATCTCACAACAATATCACTGCAGCCAGCAGTGTAGCACTGCCAGAAGCACCACTCACTCAGCAGGGATCAAAAGGGAAAGCACACAGCTCTTCTTATGTGCACAAAAAGGGACATGGAACTTGTCTTGCACAGTGCCAATAGGATCTCTACTTTTGAACACACTTCAAACACATCTGATTATCTTCAAATCTCTATTTGCATTCAGAGGATATGCATTGTTAGGTATTTCATGACTTCTATTTGTAGACAAAATCAGTCATCAGTCTCTCCATATCCAGCTTTAAAAACTGAAGTGTTCAGTTTAATGTACTAAAAAAATAACAGTCACCAGCAAGTCCTGATACAGTCAGCAACTAGGAAACTTCTGGCAACTCCTGAATATACTCCTACACAGATCAGGATCCATATATACCTACACTGACATTTCAGTAGTCAAGACACATCATAACAAAAACTAAGCTCTTTTGAAATTAATATTTCATTTTATGTCGAAGCCCACTTCAAAAGTTACATTTTAGACTAGAAATTAACACAAAGGCCTGTAACTGCAGTTTCCACAAGAGTGAGTTTGCTCACTCTCGTCTTCAGGGACAGGAGAGCTTTAAGGGTGACACTCAAGCAGTGAGCACACACAGAGAGGACCTGAGTCCCTCCCAGACACTGAAGGGGTCACAGATGGGGCTGACTCATAAGTGAAAATAATCTCCACCTAGCTGAAGTTGTTTTGTGAGGTCTTTCAGGTTTGCCGCGTGCTTGCGTTTCTGGGTAGCCAGGTCATCCTTCAGTTCATCCACGTGGGTCTTCAGTGCTGACAATTCTTCCTGCTCTGAGGCCAGCTGAGCCTGCAGGGTCTCAACCTCTGACTTTCGCTGATCCTCCTCCTTCTGTAACTTGATGGCCTGAAATTGTGATTTTATCTTCAGTCACACACAAAAAAATTCCAGCCTAACCACAGTGCATGGTCAACACTCCTTACTGCGCTTTTCACCTGGGAATCATTCACACTTGACATTTGTTATTTAGGCTGAACACTAGCACCTCACATGAATAGTAAGATTCTTCAACTATCTCCGAAACTTCTACATGATTCAGTACAAAGTCACATTACCTTCCATGACACACCAAGTTTATTAAAAATTACATCTATTTCATAGTACAAACAGGACCAGAGGAACAGCTGACAGTAATAAATTTCACAGGGAAATTAGAACCTTTTGTCTGTTTCAATTACAGCTGCACAGAGAACAACCCTCTGCTCTCAAAAAAAACCAGAAAGAGCGACACATTGACACCTCCTCATTCCAGTGCAGCGTGCCTCAGGATTTCTTTCCCCTTGGGAACATGAGATGTTCATATTCCACTGCTACTACTGGCAAACTCAAGGAGAAACTGCAGTCAGGTAAGTGAAGACAGAAGGTGGTATTCATGTGCCACATTCCTTATCTGCATCAGAAACCTTACTAGAGCAAAAACAAACTGCCCACTGTACTCACCAGATCATCTTTAGTCTGTTGAACACACTCCAGCTGATTCTGCAGCTCTCTTTCACTGTAAGAAAGCTTATCCAACTGGCTCTGTAAGGAATTGTTTTCAGACTGAAGCTGTGCATTCTTACTGGTTAATTTCTCAGTGAATATCAATAGCTCAGATTCTCTTTTCCGACTACCTTCAATGTCCTTCTGAAGATCAGCAACCAGAGAATTGAAACCATCTATTTCTTCCTTTAAAGCATTGATTTCTTGTTCATCTCTGTCAAAACAATTGTATCTCATTAGGGACAACCTGATCTTAAAGACATGAAGCTTTAATGAAATAAAGGCATTCAGGTCAAGTCCAAATAAGGCAGGGGAACAATTAATGACCCTGGGGAATCTATTAGTCACTGGATCATTTGAAATGTCAAGGGAGTTTTCATGTCATTTCAGGACACGCCGCAGTGCTGAAGTGACAGATTTCCACATACCACGAAGGCCATCTCACCATATTCAACTTCTCCATATGACCTTCAGATCAGGGTACAAACAAAACCCTCAAAACCAGACCTGTTAGGTAAGAGGAACGTTTGCAAACCCAACAAAGGTGGCCAATCTGTAAGAGGCCTTGTCTTTAAGAAACAGGGAAATATTCCAATTTGGACTTCCTGTAGGACAGCAGTATGGCAATTCCTGATACATCCTTATCCAAGCTGTGCAGCTGTGAATCAAAGGGCCTGTCTTACTCCACTATTCCTCCTGCCAAAAACAAGTCCCTTCCCTCTACAAAACAAGTTTTCGTTTCTATTGAAAGACTCCCAGTAGGAGACTTTTGATCTATCACATCCAATCCGCCTCAGTGAAAAATGCTGCATCTTCAGTTATCATTAACATTCTACAGAAAGTGTTTGAAATTAATTCCAAAATTAAATAGCTGTTAAAAATGTTAGACTAAAAACATCCTTCTCATTTGCTGTTGCAGTATTACTTAATTAATTCTTCAATCATAGGATTTTATACACCTTTTGTAAACTTTACTTTCTAACATCAGCAGAAAAAACCCTTGAACTTTCACACAGGGAGTGTGTATATTCAAATATAAATAAAATTAAAATTACACAAAGCAAGAGCACACATCTCATTTAATTTCCTGACAGACAGTGTAATTATGAGGAGGATCAATTCACTTGAAATCAACAATCCTGTACTGATTTGTTTCTTCAAGAAGAACTGAGACCTAGTTATTTGTGCTGCAAAGAATCTCACCTGTAGCTCCCATTTAAAAACTTGTGCCAGAAAGCTACGCTTATATTTTACATTTTCAAATACGTTGTTTCATTATGACAGGAGAAATCTCTGCCTAGCAGTCAGGGTTAAACCAGACAAAATTAAAGCTTCAGACCATTCTAAAAGAGATGTCCAGCTTATCCTTAAAAATCTGCAAATGAAGGAGACCTGGAAACACTGGAGGTGATCAGTAACCAACTCAGCCATGGAATCTTCCCAGCATTCAACCTAAAATTATCTTCCCTCAGAGAACAAGGATAGCTGAACATTCACTTTATAATATACCTTTTCATATATTTCACAAAGTTTGCCTTGAAATTGAAATAAAAGACGATATTAAATTTCATGTACGGATAATAAATGTTGTATGGGAAGGATACTGAAAAAAAAAAATCCAAATTGAATAGGAATGAGAGACACATTTAAGCATGTCTCAATTACTGAGAGGAAAAGATATGTGGAAAAACACATTTGTAGTTTCACACTTTGATCACAGTCACTTTAATTCATTTGGTAAGATTCCAAGTGAAATATGACTGTTACTGACCCAAGTACAGTCTCCAGCACACAGCAGTCTCCCTGGAAAGGCTGATGACACCATGACAATACAGGCAACCAGCATACAGCAAATGGAAAGTGGTTGATTTGCTAAACCCTGAGGAAGGCCTGTAATTACTGAAACACTTTTCAGTGATAAATAAGAACTGTTTTCCAGCACAAGAGGGACAGACACATGGGTGGTTCTGCTTATCTGACATGTATCTATCTCCATTTATGCAACACCACTGGATCCAGCAGAGTGGACAGCATTTGTACATCCCAGTCCATATGTGCCAAACAGACACAGGACCATGCTCAGACATCCCTGAATTGTGCATGAACCCAGCCCTCCCCTGAGATTATTTCCCTCACATTCTTAAATGAGCAAACTTCAACACAGCTGAATGAATTCCAGTCCATTAGAAATACAAGTGCCCCATACTATCTGAATACAGAATCTGTCAAGTAAGTAAAATTCTTTTCATTAAATACTTTAATTAATCCACCACAATTTTAAAGTAATTTATCTTTTCAGTTTAATTGTTCCCCTCCATCTTTCAATAAAATAAGCACTGAGCAGACACCTAGAAGACAATTTCCTATAGAGTATGCTGGAAATCAGGCACTTCTTATTCTAATAATGAGAGACATTAAATTAATCTATCTCAATCCCCTTGTTTTGTAAGAGGCCACCAAGGTTATCTTCAATACTAGCAACACTTAAATCAGGACAAGCATTCTTCATATTACAATACACTTAAAGCATCAGTAACTTCAATAAAACAAACCCTTCCACATCTCAGATAATCTTTAAAATCATTACTCGAAGTGCACAGCTGTACCTCTGATGCTGATCCTGCAGCTGATCTACAGTTTTGACTCTGTCCAGTAAATTCTGAATTTCACTTTTCTGTCTATTTATTATTTCTTTATACTTGGATAACTCATCTTCTGTTCTTAAGCGCTCATCCTCTAGACACTTTACCTAAATGGAAAAAAGAAATAAAACCAGAAACTATTTAGTTTCACAAACTTCAAAGCTAAATTATTCTGATCATATGTCTAGACTGTTGTACTAAGCTCGTGTGTTAATTTTTTGGTAGTTCCAAGTAACTAAGAACAATATCACAAAGTATTTCTGATCAAACAGAGTCAGAAAAACAAACAAAAAAATTAAATTCAACATGTGTGCTTAACATTAGTTTTGTCCAAAGACACAAACTTATCAGCCTAATGGATCAGGATCCACAGATATGATGTTTCCCCAGTTACCAAGCCAACCCCTTAATATGTCATCCTCCCTTTTTCCACACTCCTATTGAGCTGCTCTGGAGAGAGGGACTGCAATGCTATTCTATAGACTGTCCACAAGTTATGGGTAGCATAACCTCCTTACCACAGGTCATGTGTATGAACTCCACAAAACTCATTTCACAGGTAGGAGAAGCTTACAAGTACTTTATTTATACTAAATTCAGAAGATTTAAAATATTTACAGGATTATACATTTAAAATGTTTCTCAACTTTTCAACCAAATGAGGTGCACACCATGAAGCAAAACACTGTTGTGTTATGGATCAACCCATACTCCCTAAAGAAGGCTATCCAGAGTCAACAATTAGGTATCTTTTCTAGTCTCATGCCATCATCTCTAATCACACTGTTTATTCTTGAAGAAGTAAAAGTACAATTAGGGATGGAATGTATTCTTGTTCCAAAACCCCAGCACTGTGCTTTCAATCCCACTCCAATCCAACTCAGCACACATTACCTTTGTCCTCAGTGTTCGAAGCTCATCCATGCCTTCCTTAAATGTTCTCTTCAAGTCTTCCAGTTCTTTTATTTTTGCATGATGCACCTTTTTCGGGGGTAAAAAGCTCATTGAGAAAACTAAATATAAAGTGGCACCTCAAAAAAAACCCAAAATCTACGCCAATACAGGTCACTACAACAGCTGAGAGGGCTTGAGGCAGAACAGGTAACCCAAAGAGTTGGTTTACTACTTTGAAAAGCAAAGCAAAACCTCACAGCTTCTTCATTTTCAGGAGAATCGAGAAGAAAAGCAAGACTGCACACTCTGGTTTTAGGTACACAAATCTATGGCACAACATCCCCTGAGAAAGCTCTGAGCAAACTGGCACTTGGTCATCTCTGAAGATGGCACGTGCACAGATGAGCTGTGAGCAGATACATCATCACTAGAGAATTCCACATTGGGGCTAGCAGATCTCTACAAAGAACAGAGGCTGGTCCGTGTCTCTCCTTGCCATCTATCTTGGCAAAATACTGGTCAGAGAAAGGCCTGCCTCTCATCTGAATTTGTGCTTTTAATTACAGCAACATTCATGTTTATAAATGCAAGAGCAGTTATTTCACCTTCATTATATCATATTTTCCCCCTAACTTTTTGTTTAAAAAGTGAATCCAAGGTAGTACCTGAAGACATCCTTCAAAAAGCAGTGCTGGAGGGCAGACAGCTGGGATTTAGTATTAGACCACAAAAAAAGACAAAACCGAAAGAATCTGGCAAAACTGTAAGCAGCTTAAAATAAGATTCTCAAAATTAAAATCTCATGAAATTCTTAACCACAAAGTGGACTCCAAACACCACATATTTACCTCCAGGTGATCAGACTTCTCCTGAATTTGTTTCTCTAGTTCTCCTTTAGTTACTCGGAATTTTGCATCCAATTCATTTGATTTAATTTCTTCTGACTCCTAAGGGGATTGAAGAAACATAAGTAGAGTTTTAGAGTTTCATGTTTCCCCTCTCTAGTCTATGACTGCACAGACAGCTTTTCACATCACTGAGTCTTTCCTGTAAGTACATCTCTGATAATCCTGACCATGCCAAGAAAGACCCCAATGCTGCCTGCCAAGCAAGATAAACATTTTCCCTTTTATTTAACAACTTTCCAGTAATGTGAAAAAACAGTTACTACTCATCCCAGCTTTGGAGTTTGCATAGGATAATTCTTCCCTGCTACAGCTTAAGCTAGAAAGAAATGGAAAAGAAGACCCAGGCACTAAACAATAATTTCACCCCTGGAGAAAGTGTACCTACTTGATAGGATTTTATCATTTCTTGACAGTTTTTCCTTATCTGATCTCCTTCTTCTTTTGCTTCAGTTAATTTTGTCATTGCATCTTTGAGGCGTTCTTTGGTTTCCTACAAAAACAGTAATTAAAAGAATGGGTTAGACCTAGTAAAATCCATTTACTTAACTTCATCTGAGAAGCACATTTCTCATAATAAAACTTTCCTTTTAGTCTGAAAAGAATTAACAAAACAAGAAGTCCAACACTACTTTTCCCCTTGTTTCCATTCAACTGTTACTTTATGCAATTACATTTGACCTAACACTGAAGGCACAACAAAAGGATCTTTTGTTTATGTGCTATGCATATTTTCAGATAGCAGATTTAACTCTACCACTTAAAAACTAAGATAACAGTTATTTCAAACAAACAACCCCCCACACCAAAAAACAACAAATTAAAATTTGATGACCAAATTAAAGGCATTCAAAATAACCAGAAAAACCACTTTAGAAACAGTACATAAAAAGAAAACACTATAACAACTACAGTACTCTGACTATATTTTCATGTAGTGATATCAGCACCACTCCACTCACCTTGTGTGAATCCATTTCTGTTTTCAATTTGTTCTGAGCCCATTTTACTTTGATAACATGAGAATTGATTTCTTCTTTCAATTTTTCTATTTCTTTGTTGAGTCGAGTGGCTTCACCATCCTGGGAAAATTTCACAGCTTTTTTATAGAATTAAATGATACAGTGTTTTTACAACAAAATTCCTATCCAGTTACCAAGTTGGTTTTTTCCCTTAATGTCTGGGTTTTGCAAAATCATGCACATATTTCAGAATGCCCAATAATGCTTTAATCCAGTGGGGAAAAAAAACTGTTAGTGTTGTGGTTTAAATAGCAAGGCAAGGTTGCATTAGTGTTAGTATATGTTAATGTTACACATCTCTGAAAAGATAAAGCACCACAGAGGTGATTTTTGTTTCAGAAGCATAGTTTCTAGTAATTTATTAATTTTTCAACCTTCCACATGAAATAGAATTGTAAAACACAGCTGTGAAGAACAATACAAAAAGACTTGCACTACTCAACAGTAATCTCTTACTGCTTTCTAAAAACAAGTGGCAAAATTTTGGATGAAAAATTGTATTCCTTTATTATCAATTTTTAGCTGTACAAAAGAGGAAATATAGAGTGAAAATACAGAAAAACAACAACAAAAAAAGACTGCAATAATTTAATGCCATTGCAACCTTTAAAAAAAATCTGAAGCTAGAAATTACTTCAAAATCTAGACATCTGCAACAAGCAGTCTTCTCAATTTTGTAAAAAAAAAAAAATAAAAACCCTAATGTTTCACAAGCTAATATTCAGGGAAATATTAAAAGGAACTTCAAAAACATTGCAAAGAGAACTGAGTAACATTTTCCCCTTCCCTTGGAAGAAAGGCACTTTCACAGCTGTGCAGCAAAAACAAAATGAGAATAGGTTTCTTTTACCAAGTACAACAGCAAGCAAGAGGTAAGGTTGTTCTGACAGTGTTTTCAATCAAATCACACAGCAGTACTTAGAGTACCTTAGTTTCATAGAGCTGGTGCAATCTTCCTTTTTCCTGAGAAAGTTGTTTGATTTTATTTGTAAGCTTTTCTATTTCTTTGTTTGCATCTCTTAATCTTCTCTCAAGGACCTCTTTTTCCTTTCGGAGGTCAAGTGACTCCTTCTCCCCTCGGACGTATTTCATCACCATCGTCTCCTTTTCATGGCGAGCTTCCTCACACTTCTTGTTTGCCTTGAAAAATATCAAAACTCAATTAATCAGACCCTGTATTTCATACTTAACTGGGTATGTTTTAGTATTGCAGTAGAGTAGTATAACAAGGCAGGGCTCAAAAGCTCCAGTTTGGCAAAGACTAACATTAAATCCCTCTTAAGCACTAGAAGTACTCCTACTTCTAACAGTAAATATGTATCTAAGCAGCTGTATTTCACACCTGAACATCTCAAATGATTTATCAGTACATTAGTAAATTCTTGTTTAGAAGGAAAGAAGTATAAAGTTTAGAAACAAAATAAATTTGCAAATACTCAGTACTGGTCCTCTGTCTTCCTTCATCCACATGCCAACTGCACAATCATTAACCAGTAGCTTATTTTTCAGCTGGCTCCCTTTCAGAGGCTTAATTTTACAGATTCCCACTGCCCTAGCAATAACAAATTCTGCTTCAAATTAGAAAAAAAAAAAAAAGTAAAATCAGACACTGAGCTTTAGAATACATGCAACAGAGAAAATACCTGGCATAATATGATACTAACAAGGGAAAAAAAAATAAATCCCAGATTTCAATAATACATAAAGACAAATAAGAGCTTTGTGCTGGAATTGAGAAAAATACTAATTTTCTGACAGCCTGTCTGAAAAAAGCTACTGCCAGCTTTTAGCTCCTTTTGAATCAAGTTCAGCTTACAGGTAAAGAAAATAAAGGCTGAATTCAATACACATAAAAATATGTATTTTTTAAAAGAGTTATCAGGCACTCTGAAGTGTTAACAGCTATTTGGAAATTCACTGCTGACAGTTACCAAAAATGCGTATGTAACTGCACACTAGGAGTTCCAATTTTGGAAAATATTGTCTTACCTAGCAATCCAATATGTTTCCTACACGAACCAAGTTTGTTCAATAATGTAGATGTTCAATAATTTAAGTTTTTCCATATTACCTGTTCCATTCGAAAGGCCATCTCTTTATGCAACTGCTGGATAGTATTTTTGGCTGCTGTATCTTGAGTTACAAGTCTATCTTTGCTAGCTTTCACTTCTTTATTAAGTTCTTCTATTCTTGCTTCCAGCTAAAATACAACATGATGATATAATTATAGGGAAAATAACTCTTTGATCATGTTTAATACAGGCAGGCATAGTTCACTCAAAATTAGATGCTTCAACAGATATTTACCTGTATTTCACACTTGTCAAGTTCCAACCACCCATATCAGCATCTAGCTTTGCATGACAGTAAAAGCATGAAAGATGTCAATTCTCATCTTCAAATCAAGGAAAACACAAGGCACAGTAATTTACTACACAAAGTAATAGATTGACAGTAAGTGCTGAGCTGCCACAGCAGAGCTGGCTGCTATCTGAGGTTGCTTCACCTTCCACCCTTTTGTTCCTATCATGGTGCCATATCCTTCACCAGGCCAGCAAAGCAGCCACGCATCCATACTGAATTGGCCTGGGAATTTATTCACTGAAAAATCACTCAGCAAATAAAGATGAGCTTAGTCATCATGCTGGCACTTTTTTTAGCCACCTAGAGAACCAAGTTCCAGCTGAAGTGTTAACTGGATCACTTCCCAGAGTGTGCTCCCTGTCAAGTCATGCAAACCCAGCAGATGCAGCAGTGGCTGCAAAGGCTGTGACACTGCCCAAATGTTGGTCAAATTGTGCCTCATGACTCTCCTCTTGTCCCAGGGGAAAGCCAACTCATCCAGGTTAGGGGCTTTTGTTTGCTTTGGGGGAGAAGGGGCAGGATCTCAGGGTCACTATTGTAAATTTTGTGCAATCCCAAGATGCTCTGTAAGAGGCAAGAACCACCTAATTTGCTTCTGTTACCACACTATGACTTGACCACACTCTGTTCAGCTTTGCAAATGCATCATTTGCCAGACAAAATGCTTCACAGGTACAAGCAGGCAGGTACAGTTTGTTTAGAGCTGAGTGCAGCCAAGCTTCCATTTACATAAAAGTCACCATAAAGCACTAATGCAGAAATTCCAACAATAAAACACTCCCATCACAAATGAAAAAATGCAAGCATTTCACTGCAATGTCTCTTACAGCTCCAGGTCCTATCAACAGCCATATAAAATTATTACAGTCCAAAAGAATATTTTCTGAAATCACTGGCAAGCATGTAGTACCACAAACACCCTCACAAATACTTTTTTCAGAATGGAATAAAGAATTTCTGATGATAGAGCTTCATGAAATCATACATGACTCATGATAGAGCTATCATGGAAATACAGACAAGAAAGAATGAGGGAGCTACTCATACTGATTTATTCAGGCACAAGCAATTCCAATTTGTTGCCTAAAAATAACGCTTTTCAATTCAATTTTCAATCATATCATGAATTTTCAAAGATTCTCTGAGATCAACCATGAATGTATGAATATATTACATGAATATACTCCTCTAGACCCCTTCAAGCCTGACACCCCGCTTTGTGAACAGATTTCTGTGTGATGCAGACACCAACAAAGAAACATGACAAGCAGGATAGTCACCAGCACTTGGACAAACAGGAAATAGTATTTTAAATGCTATCTCTTGCCAGATTTCCAAGGTATAACCTGTGATCAGTTTATAAAGCTGGCCAGCCAGCTGCAGGAACAGACAAGCAGTGACAGCTGGTGTGAAACCTTTTCTTCCCACACTAAAAGCAGCCTACACCACGCACTCACCCTGGCCTGCTGTGGTTCTAGCAAGTCCCTGAGGAAAGGCCTGTGTTTAGTACCTGCTACTACCACAGCAGAGAATCCAGATACAGAACACCTAGGTGATGTAAATCCAGAAAGGCAGATTATCCAAATTCATTAAAGGCTTTTAGACAATTTCTTGGAATACAACAGTAGATTTATCCTCTTAAAAAGCTTAGGATAACCAAGCATGGGCATCCCCACCTTCTCTGTGCTACCAGGGGTGATGTCCTGTTTAACAGTGGCAACAGTGACATTATACACAGGTAAAATACTAACCAGCACTTCTGTTTTGTTATCTGTACCTGTTTAATAATGCTGAGGTGCTGCTTTTCTGTTTCTGTTCGTTTTTTCAATTCATCTTTTAAGTTATCCTTTTCTGAACAAATATCCAAAATCAGTTCCTGATGCTTTTTATTTTCTTTAATCAATCTGTAAAGAAAAGAAAAATTAAAAGCAAAGTACATCAGTACTGGGTTTTTCTGGTTGGTTGTTTCCAATTTTGAGATACATGGTTTTTGCTCTTCAATCTGCAGGATTTACTGGAAGCCAAAAACCCAAAAAACATCCATGAAAGCCTTATAAGAGAAAAAAATAATGTTGTGCATGTGGAACTTAACTCCAAAAGAGCAAGCAGCAACATCCTTGTGAGGAAATTGCTTGTTTCCAGCATTTTAGGGTTGTTGCGACCCATAATGACGTAAGACACTTGGTAACCCTATGAAACTAGAAAACTGTAAATGTTAGTAATTTTAAGGTAATGTAAGACAGTAACTTCCAATCAGATAGTTTTACCAGTAAAATGTCTGAAAACACAGATTTTATTAATTTCATGGATTTCTCAGAGTACCCATGGAAGTTCACAACTTGGTAAGAAACAAAATCCTGATTTTTTTAGTTCTAAGTAGATAACAATGCTCCTTATGCTCTTTATAATAAAGTTCAATTTTCAGCAATAGTTCCAATTCAGCTGTTTGACATTCTAGCATAAAACTCAGAAGTTACATTGCCAGAACTGCTGAATAAAGAGCCTCAAATGCATTTACATGTCTGCAGATTCTATTACACTGTGGGTATTTTAGGCCACTAATTGCATGAATTTGTGGGAGGCATGGATTTACCTGAAAAAGATATTTAAATATCCCTTTATCCCCTCCCCTCCGCTGGAAAAAAAAAACCTCTAAACAAACTAGTCTTCTAAATTATAAGGAATTCAAAACCATCAGTTACAGAGAGTTTAGCACTTGTGATCTGCTTTTTAATCTATTAATGAATATTCCAGGATTACAAATTCTTAATTCACGCCACAGCTGCTCATGTATATATTTAGATCTGATCGCAGGAGACAACTGGGCTATTTCCAGAATCATGTCACAAGAAATCCTCCTGATCATAAAGTAAAGGACAAAACAAACACAACCCAGAATACCCTATGGACCAAACACAAAATGTTCCACAGCAGTTTCACACTCCTGAGGTGAGTCCCCAGGTGTCAAATGGGTGCAGCTGGTCAAAAAAAAAAAAAAGAGACACATTTTCATATAAAGCCTTCTGTATGTATACATAACATGCACACATATAAAACCACTTGTCTCTAAGGAAGGAATTGGTCCATGGCTGAAAATGATGTCCTGCCTCTGAATTTAACATGAACAAGGAAAACTTTACCTCACGATCTCCTGGAATTACCCTTCTCTACACACCCACCACTTCAGATTCTCACTCCTTCTCTGCAACTTCTGAATGTCTAACTGTGCTTTCCTGTCATCAACTGACTTTCCTCACAGGGATGGTTTCTGTTAGAGGTTAACTGGTGAAGTGCAAGAGAATCCCTTCCCTACTGGGACTCTCTCCCTCTATCTGGTTTCCCTTCCTTTGATGTCCTCCCATATCATGGTATGGGAGAGTCTTATATGAAAGTAGAACACTCATTTCCAGCTCTGCAAAAAGCAATAAATATTAAGTTAGACGCTACGTTTTCTTAGCAAAAAAACATTTCTAAAGAGGCAACAAAGTATTAAACACCAAGCAAGGAATCATGAAATAAAGCAATGAACTGGCTTTTGATGAACAGAAATACTCATGTTGAATACTGCTTGCTAGAACTATTAAGCCCAGTTCATTACAGCAACACTTACAAGCCATGCATTTCAGAAGTCCTCCTATAAAATGTGCAGAGTAGTTTATCTATATGTGACACTTCCAACTCAAGCAATACTCTCAGCTGATTAACAACTTTGCTGAATGATGACAAGAGATTGAATACTGCTTGAAAAAGAAACAAGCAATTTTAAACATAAATAAAATGCCCATTGTGGGAGTTAGTACTTTCAAAGATTCATTTCTCCACAGACACATATGGACTGAATGAATCCTGGACTATTTTTAAATCACCATTACTGCTGCAGTATTTAAGTAATTCTAGACACTGGCAGGCTATTCAATGACACAGTTGGCTATTCAGTTCCTGCCAAATCCTGCAAGAATTCAGACATCTAAGCACACACTTTTATTTACAAGTACATACCACAAGTAAAAATAATTCCTCGCTTAAAAAGCAATTAAAAAAGCTCATTAAGTATCCTCATACCAACTTGAGACAACTTGCTTCATACCAAACTGTTGTATGCAGGTGCATACAACATGCAGCCAAAATTGTTCAGCACACACTTCCAACTGTGATGCTCATATGCAAATACTCACTTCGTAATAGTTTGTTCTTGCTGCAGGTATTTATCTTGTACACATTTTTCAAACACAGCCAAGGCATGTTCACCCTTCTGCACACCATTGGGGAGCTTTGGTTCCTTTGAAAAATCCGTGGATAAGAGTTCAGATTCTATTTCCTTTAGCAAATCCTCCCGCGAGGAAGTCTGGTGTATTGTGGAAATAAGCTTCTTTGTGCAGTCTGTGTCATAAGGGCTTTCTGAATAGATTTTATCACTCGATTTTTTTACAAAGTCAGATTCCTCCCTCAGATCGTGTAATATTTCCATTAATGACTGTTCTGTCTGGCTAGTTTTTGGATCGTGTCGTTCAGGTTCTTCCCTAGGTAAATGTTCTGGCTTTGTGGAGCCTTCTGCCTTTCTTTCACAGTAGGCATTGGCAGAGCAGTCTGCCCCTCCACTCTGCTGCTGTCCTTCTGCTGGGGCCCCACTGCTGCTGATGCCAACAGCTGCTGCATCTTGATCCGAGGGCAACGAACTCCATTCCCTTTCCAAGACACCAGCATCACCTGCAGTGCAACTGGTGCTTGGGCACTCCTCCATTCCAGATGTTTTATCAGACTTCTTATTATCTGGGGACATGAAAGAGGCATCATCTGACAGATTGACTGGCTCCTGCGTGCTCTGCATTTCTGGTAAATATTCCTCCATATTCTTCCTTTGGAAATCTAGATGTAGAATTCATATTACAACATATTATATACAATATCAAAAGAGATTGAGATAGGGGAAATAAAGGCTACTAGAAAGTAAAATTCAAAGTGCAAAAATATTTAGATACATGTTATACAGAGTTTGTTGATCTTTCAGCCCAACTTTTAAGTAAATGCTCCAATACAAGTTTTTCCAAAAGGAGGTAAGAAATCAGGGATAGTGAACAGGAAGCAGAGGGACAGTAAATGCCAAGACCATAAAAAAGCAGAGCTTTTTAGAATTAATAGTTCTACCATTTAAATCCACAAAAATTCCAAGTAATCACTTCTAAAAAATATCTCATGACAATAAACCAAAAAAGATTAAGCATCCGGGGTTTTACAGCTTTCACTTTCCTACATGTGATTTGAAAGCAACAATATGTCTTGACTTACACATTTTTACAGGGTGACTCCCTGGTCCAGCCAGAATACCCAATTTCCTTACTGTCACATCCTCACTGAGCATCCATACAGCAAAATGCATCTGTACCCAGGAACCTAAGGGAAGGGGCTGGGGGAAGATGGGGGTGAGATTCTCTTTTCCCATCTGCTTTCAAGCAACCAAAATCCCCTGTGGAAGAGCACAGATGGTCTGTGGCAGATCTGCTCTCCCAAACAGTAGCTTGAAGAGCAAGGACTTGAAAAGCTCTGTAAAAGCTCTCTAGAAGCACTAGAGGAACACTATATTGAGATCCAAATAGCCAGAATACTTATGCATACAATGCTGTATCTTCTTTTTCAGGAATCCCAGATGGTCCTGTGTCTAAAAGACTACTGGCATTTTTAGCAAGCACAGGAAGCCCTTATTTCCATTAGGAGAAATTAATTACAGCAGTCCTAACTTTTATATGCAACCCTATCCTCCTACACTGGATAATTTAGGCTATTTATAAACAAGGCAAAATTTTCATTTATAAATTCAACTCTGCTATTCCAAGAGTTATCTCAAAGGAAGTGCTTACTTGCCACATCAAACTCATTTCCATCCTTGCTTTCTGACTTGTTCAGCTCTGCCTTACACAACCACATCATCTGAGCCACTCAGGTACTTGCTCCATGCTCCTCCCTTTGCCTCGGCCTGAAAGGAAACCCCTTTGTGCTGCTTGGCTTCACTCCCCCAGAGTGCTGCCTTATTAACCAACCCTTCCTTTTGAGGCTCACATTGTTAAAACCGTGGGATATGTGAATCCCATTAGGTCTGTCACCAACTGCTGTCACTGTCACCTTTCACTGTTAGGCACAAAAGGCAGCTTCAGCCCAGCTCTTTCTATTAGGAAATACCATCTCACAAAACACCTACCACAAGTACCTGAAACCAACAGCTGGGCTACAACTGGCACTTAGTCAACAAGAGAGAAGCACATGGAAAACTGAGCGTTCAGCTGAGAGTATGCAAGGGAACATATCACAGCTGGACAAGAGTCACAAATCAGCAAATGAGAATCACACATTTTTTAAGTAACAAGCAAACAACTTTTCCTCTTTTGGTTTCAAAGCAAAAAATATCCTCAATGCTACAGCCTCTAACCCAGTACAAATCAGGAGGAACCAGAACACAAGTGTAAGGGAGAGGTACAAAGGAGAACAGAGATGGGGAATGAGAGAGTCTATACAATGTCACAAGGATCCCCTCCATTCTACAAACAGATCTTCTCTGGTATTAATAAAATGCCTGATTCCCCTTTGCTTCAAAAGCTTTATGTTTAAGTCAACACTGGAACCAGCAAATCCCACCACTTGGTTTGTACAGTCCAAACAAATGCTCTTTTGGAATCCACCTACCCTTTGATAACTTCCACTAGTAATGAAAGTTCACAATGTACTACTGTTGTTATCAACTAGAACAAACCCAACTGATAATCTCAATGTGAAAGCAAAAACGAACCTAACTGCAAGAAAAAGTATTCAGTTCGATAGGAGCAGAACACATTAGTTCCTACTTAATTAAAAAGCTTTTAAAAACCAATGCTGTCAGACTAGGGCACTTTAAACAATCAATAACCATAAGATAATTTGCAAATTATGCTGTTAAGATGGAAGAAAAATTTACCTTCTAGTATCTGTTCCCTCTTCTCAAAGGTAGTTTATAATCCACACACTCAGCTATAAAAGATATTGCATTAGCATAAAGCTGAGGAACTGTTTTTTTCTCCAGTAGTTACTCCAGTTCAAGTTCTTGATGATGCTTTCTCTGGAACGATTGGAGGGTTTTTTTAACCTCATTTTAAGCCTTTTTTAAAGTACCTTCTTAAGTGTTTCAGAACCTCCCAAAATGTGCAGTTGTTTGATGTTCTACTGCCTCAAACCTGCTCGTGACTGCCCAGCTGCTGCAGTTCAGCATTACCACAAGAAAGGGAGTGGTAAAATCGGATACATGAACTTCCATGTTGGTTGTTACACGTAAAATTTCCAGTCCAGTCAGCAAACTGGAGGGTATTTATCTCCATATGGAAGCAACAAGTGAAAAATACAGCCCTGTTAAGAGTACATTAGGAAGGTCACTAAGTTTTCTTTTTACTGTGTTACTTCCTTCTGTAAATAATACTGTGAATTAGTATTACAAAGACTAATTACATAGAAGCAGAAATACAACTATTTGCACAACTCAGTCACAGAGAAAAAAAAAGCCACTGACTCCATATCCATAATAACTTAGTTATTATTATTCATAAATAAAGTGTAGGTTTTGTATCAAACACATGGGAAATTTGAGGAACGATTACACAAATCAGTTAAAGCATGAATGATGATTCAGTGTTCCCCACAGCCATACTTTAATTTTCAGTGGTACCTAGAATATAATTTACCACATCAAGTTCACAGTCTTTGATTCCAATATACTGGATTTTAGCCTTATCTGCCCAAATGTACCTGCACCTGGTCATGACATAGATAGATTTTTTCCCCCTACTGTCATTGACTAATATTAGCTTTTATGTTCTAATTACTAATTCTTAAACAGAAATTAAATAATTGATCACAGGATCAAAATGTATCTTCACACCAGAAATGTCCAGACAAAGAAAACATGTGGAGCAGCTGTCAATGCAAATTCATACCGATATTCAAATGTCTCTTGAATATTCAAAGTTTGTTCTGCCTACCTCAGGCAACTGAATATAACAAGTACTTTCTATATAATGCCAGAGACAGAAAACTGCAGTGATGTCACTAAAGAAAAGGCTCATGGTTGAAAGCAAAACATTTTGTATGATAAAAGGATCAACACTGCCGGTCTAGCAGTAGCCAGTTGAAATGAAACATGCTAATATTTGACTGTTCCACATCAAACATACAAATCCACCAAGCTCCAAATAATGTTTGGACAGCATCTGATAGGAGCTCTATGCCTTTCCACGTTTAATATCCACCTTATATTACCCTACCCATCCTTATAAATGACTTTCCAAAATCAGGGAAGCACTAAGGTTATGTATACCACATTAAAATAGTTTAGTGTCTCTTAGAGGTCTTCAGAAGGCATCAAAAACAACCAAAAAAGGCAAATCTTGACTGAAGCAGGTGAACTGGCATATGTAATGGTATGTTTAAACATCAAACAAGCACACTGTGTTGAGTGACAGCAAAGTGCTGAGTTCTTGCACTGTTTGTTTAGCAAAGCTTCTACCTTCACCCACCTGCTCTGTCCTTCCTTAGGCCTGATGATCACCTTGCTAATAGGGCACAAGTGTGATGCTCCTACTCCCATCCGTGTGATGTTTGTCTTACCCCACAGTGCAAGTCCCTTCTGCTGCCTGTGCCACAGGAACTTCTCAAAGCAGCACTTTTGAGAGTGGCCCAGCCCAAGCCGGCTTGCCCACATACCATGAATGACTGCCACCCTTCTAGGGCAGCATGTGAAAAGCTCTGTCACTGCCTTGTGACACTTCCTGCAGCTGTGACAGGACTCACGTAACTGGTCAGACCAGTCGTCCTCCTCTGTTTTACAGCTCAAAATTATTCTGACACTTTAACACACCTTTCCCATGCTCCTGCGCCACAGCAGAGGAGGCACCCGGTTGTGTTTTCCCCTAATGCACTGATACAAAGCCAAGCAAGTGGAAATATATCAATTCAGACCCTGGTGATGTGAGCAGCAGGAATGAGGAACAGG
Organism: Picathartes gymnocephalus; assembly: GCA_013390045.1. Classification (NCBI taxonomy): domain Eukaryota; kingdom Metazoa; phylum Chordata; class Aves; order Passeriformes; family Picathartidae; genus Picathartes; species Picathartes gymnocephalus. Next base: position 228,150 of record WEKY01037168.1, read on the forward strand.
AGCACAGGTCAGCCACATTTGAAAAGTCCCTATACATCAGAATACAGGCAAGTTGTACCCTTCAAAGCCAAAACTGCCTTTTTTCAAACAACCACAGTTTTTTTTTCATCACAGATATGTTCTTCAAAGATGCAAAAAGCATATATACTTTCCATCATTATTCAGAAAACTAAGTTTAAATTGCATCAGCACATATGATCTCCAAGTTCCAATGTAACATCTAAAAGAAGTAGCTGAACAGCCAGCACAGGACACACAACATTAAAGGCTGGTACTGGCAAGGGTTACAACCATTTATCACACTGCTTAAACTGAGATGTGCTTATCTGCTAAATTGCTGATAGTACAGCTGACTGGAATCAGAGGCAGGGAGCAGAGAACCAATGGAGTGCGTGAACAGCACATCAGCTTGTGAATACAAATGTCTCCCAGGTATGTCAGCGAATGCAAAGACTCAGTTATTCACTTCCTGTTATACAACAGAAACATCTTCTATCAGCTGCTAACCAAATGATAAAAATAAGAACAAATACAACAATGATTCATTTAAGCTCTTCAAGGAAGTCTCTGACACAACGTAAGCATCGATTATCTTGGGAGAACATAAAAAATCTCAATACATGCTCCTGTAACATGCCAACAAAAGGAAGAAAAAAGTATTTCCTGTAGCTACCTTCAGCAGCAGCCCAGAGAAGCTTATGCTGTTACAGCAAATTCTCACTTCAGAGTGCATCCACTGGCACGGAGAAAAGCAGTTTCTGTAACACTCAGTCCCTCCTCTTTCCTCTGCTGAAAGCACATACACTCCTAACTTTTTAAGGAAGCTGTTAGCACCCTCATCCCTTGGCTGTTCATCCACTGTACTGGTTGAAAATCCTTCCCTCCATGGCAGTATTGCTAATTCTAATTAGGAACACCACCTTGCCCAGCTCTAGCCTGATCTCCTGTGAGTACAGGCACGTGCTGAGGTTTTGGTATGTTTTAATTCAATATTATGCCATTTCAAACTACCTGTCTTTTCAATCTTCCTATTGAATGCAAACGTGATTCTTTTAAATCCCTGACTACAAAGGCCTTTCCTAAGGAGATGCACTATTAAGGCTAGCATTTAATTTCATAGAACAGATAGAATTTGACGCAAACTCTCAATACTTATGTTGCAAATATTCAAGGAGGAGGAAATTACTTTGTTTTAGCCAATTTCAAAATACATGTGAGATGACAACTAAAGAAACACACTAAATGCTAACTATAGGGAACTTTAGCTGAGGTGTGGCTGTCTAGAAGACTTCACTAACAACAAGGGAAACAAGAAAGTGTGCCTTGTCACCTAGTAACTATCACAATGGGGCTCTTTACAACAGATTAAAGAATGACAGAACTGTGTGGCTGGGGTGGTTCTGTAAGCAAACTTAAGGTCCTGAGAAACAAAAATCACTGCTTCAAGAGAAAAAAAAATATATTTACACCTCAATGCCTAAAAATACTGCAGAGAGAGAGGCAAAAAAGGGCAGGAGGGTGTGGAGGACTGCAGGAACTAACTCCACAGTTGTGGTGATAGGAAAGGCCGCTGCTATGGGAGGGAATAATAGTCCACGTGTGTGTGCATATACAAACCTTGTTCAACCCAGGCTTGAAATTAAAGTGAAGAGCATTGAGATAAGTTACTCTGAGGCACAAAACCTTCTGAAAGGGCAGCAATAAGAACTTAATACACCAAATGCACTGGACACCAGACACATTCAACTACACATTACATAATATAATGGCCAGTAGCAGTCAATTATTTTAGCTCCTTTCAACAAGAAAGAGTTCTGCATCATGTTTGAGTAGATGTTTTCCATTCCTGGCTGTGCTCCTAAGAGAGGCCTCATAGCACAGTCACTGATGAATAGGGAATCATCTACTCTCCAAAAAAGTACACGTTCAATCCAAATTTGTGAAAAAGCAGTTCTCACATCAGCTCAGACTATACATGCTCTCCACCTCTGGATATGTGAAAAGCATCCAGACAGGCTTTATAGGATATGAAACAACAACTCATTTCTAAACAAAGTATAAGGTAGCTTTCCTTCTTCCATTTCATATCGGTCACAACAGAGTACTCAAATTTCCTTTAGTAAAAGACTAAAGTCTCAAAACTACTCAAAGCTGCCATAGGGATGTGATGCATTTCAGAGAGCAGGTGGGGGACAAGGAAAGGAGTGATGCAGTGCTCCATCAGTTGCAGGCAGATGACTCCAACACTCAGCAGTGTCCTAAGTACCATGACACAGCCTGGCAAACAGCTCAGTGACAGAAAAACCTCATGACACCAACACAAGCAGCCCAAGTTCCCAGGAGTTCCTACTGCACTTATATGGATGCCACCTCAGGACTCAGAGTTGCTTTGTCACTGCAGTGTGTACTGTAAACTTGCTAAGGAATCACTGCACACCTCTAAACAAAGTCCATGTATTTACAGGAAAAACCTATCTAGAAAATAATGCCCTTGAAATTGCTTCAGAGCAATTCTCTTAATGCTGTAATTTGTGATCTGTACTTCCTCGTTCTTTGTCAAGAACTGGAAGATAACTCACAAAAATGCTGCTGTTACTCTTTATATTGCTTTCCAAGATGGCATGTTCTGAAGATAAGTTCCACTGGAAATTCATCATAAAAATCCAAGCAAACATCCTTAAACAGCAGCCTCCTCAAATGCTCTGTAACGCTCACTATCCTTCCATATTGGTTCTGTTTTCTGAAGTCTGCAGTTCAGGTTTAGTGTCCAGTGTCAGCAGTCAGGAGAAGGGATGCTTGTCCTTTGGAGAGTTTGTTATGCAGACAGCTGGGAAAGGGGTTTATTCTTAACATCCTCAGACTCCCCAGTGAGAGCAAATAATTACTTCTTTTCCCTATGACCACACCATAAGACTGGGCAGCAACACATTGCTCAAATAACCAGCTGTCTATCCCAGGCACTTTTACTGTTTTCTAACACATTTCAAATGATTTTACAAACATCTCTGCTCTTCTGTGTCCTTCTCTCCAACTGAACCAAAAATGCCTGTTTATGGATTTACAGAGATTTTTGTTTGCTAGCTGATCCCAAAGTTGTGGGAGCAAGAAAGGTAAAAACAGCTCCATTTGGATACTGAAGGTTCTGGATGCAGACAATTATGAATCGCTCCACTTCTGGCAAAACTGAATTTAGGAAAGCAGACATACAGCTTGCCTACATATACAGAAAGTTGTGGGGTTTCTCTCTGTATAGCCCAGTACTAGATGAACTGAAAATTCTACCCCCAGCTAAACCAGGTAGAAATGCAATGCTTTCACAATGACTGCCCTGTTTGTTCACCTGCAATACTTCAGAAACCAAAGAAGAGCACTGAAGCACCTGAAACTGTAGCTGGTCTGAAGAGACACCAGGAACTGTTCACTTTATTACTCTGGCTTTCTAACAGCCCTCCAAGGAAGAGGCCTGTTCACTGACATGTGTTACTTCTGAAAGAAGAAACACTTTTAACTTAGCTGTGCCATCTTTCAAAGACTATCCAATAATAAAATAATAATGGTTAAAAAGCCAAGATACACACACCAAAAGGCTACTAAAAAACTCTGCACTACTAGCTAAATCTTGAACTGGCAGGTCGGGAAGACAGATTTTTTTTTTTTACAATGAAAAGCATTATCCTCATAAAATTATAGCTGCAAGGAAAATACTGACTTTTTTCCTGTATCACCCAATAGCAAATTAAAATGCAGTGAATTTACAAGAAGCTGCATTCATTTCACAGCTATTTTGAAGATTCATTTATACCTCAAGTCACACTGTAAATCACTCTCCCATTACTCCAGCTCTCCAACTAGCAGTTACAGTTCTCAGCAGCCTGCCCAGACACAGCTACTGACCAGACTGAGCTACAAATAAAACTTCCACTACGTCTTACAGGGTTCTGTGTCTTGACCTGTAAAAGCACTGAGCACAAGCAGTTCCCCATCTTAGCAAATAAACAACTTGGAGGTGAGCTGAGGCTTCAGCTCTTTCTGCTGGAATGGAATCTAACATTTACTTCACATGTAAGCAAGCACTGACTTTTATTCAGTAATACTGAGCAGTGTTTCAAAATGTGCCATTTCTCTGACACAATTTTCAAAAAATTCTTATAAAGAAAGATCAGCAATGTCCTAAATCTATCCTGAGACAGTAGTTTTACACTTAACCCTTGGAAGTTGTTATTCAACAATAATTACGATTTTAAAAAGGAGACTGGTGTACATGCCAACTCAGAATCAATATATACCATTTAAACTACTCTGCCTCCTATTCATTCACATTAATGAATATATAGTATTAAATTCCAATCCACAGATTGATTTTACACATGGTTCATTACACTCAAGTAGAATCCCATCTGGGAAGCACCTCTCTTCATGTAAACAGCTAGTGAAGCTCATGAAGCAAAGATAAATATATAACTTAAACAAAACCACACTTATCATTTATAGTGCAATAATGGGTTGGTTCTTTTCCCAATCACTGCAGTACAGCCTAAAGGCTCTGCTAAAGAGATTTTTTTAATACTGCCTTGCATTTTCACCCATGCACCAATGAAATTAAGTGACATATGACTGAAATGTCAACAGTCAAAAGACTTTTGTGATGAAGCTTTGATGTTCATCAGAAGACCCCACTAAAAGCACATGAGCACGACGTGAACAGCTCAGTTACAGACCCACTTTCCTCTTGTAGGTTCCTGAGCAATAAAAAGAGAAAGTACAAGTGCTTTAGCCAGGTCAATTGTAAATTCAAGAGTTAATGTGAGATGTAATATAATCCAGTGTAACACCGGAGATGGACTTTGTATTTCAAGGGCTTAATTAGGATTTACTGGCTGAAGAATACTGAAGAGAATAATAATAATTTGTAGAGTTTTCTTGACAAGTCACACACATATGAAGCAACCAGCAAATAAATGTAAAAAAGCCTCACAAATGCCCCAGCATTTATTAGAAAGAATACAACTTGCCTGAACAGTTTGTTCCACAAACATTTGTCTCCTTTAGCGATCATGCTACAAAATATTCTATTAGAAACACAATCACAGATGAATCACAACAGAAAAATAAAGTACTTTTTATTATCTTTAAAGACATTATCCTAAGCCAGAGACATTAAAGTAACCATTAACATTAAGCCAGACAATTGTTAGAATCAGATGCCACTTTAATTCAGGTCTAATTTCCAACCTATGCCACTCAGGTAAGAGATGAACCTGTTAAGACAGTTTACGTGCTACCATGTGCGTAATGACAACCCAACAAGACTACTAAAGAATAAGTTGGGGATACGAAAACATTTCTAGCTTCTTACAATTGTGTCGTTCATTGCAAAACCCAAGATGCCTCTCTTCAAGAACTTTTCACATTTTTATTACACAATAATCATTATTTAAGCAAACTAAAATGCTTTTCCAAGTCAGTGCCAACCTGCCATTGCATGAGAAGCCTTGCTAACAATTTTACATGACAGTAAGTCTAAAACCAAAACTGAAGAAAAATTTTACAGTTTGTTTTAGCTCACTGTAATCCTAATAATCCTTTTATCTAAACTAATCTGGACAGACTAACCACATCTTTCTACTTCACTTGTTGGGTGAAGTTTTTGGTTTCTTTTTCCAAAGGTTATTTTTTCCTTAGCTACTGTCTACTAGTCAACAGTGATCAAAAAAACACACTTTCCTATTGCTTCCAATTAATACCCAGCATACCTGTGTTTTGCATGGTATCTTTCACAAAAACTCTGTCACAAATGGCTTTCTCAGACTAAGCATTATGTCACCAGGTAACACTGCAAAACAGGGAAACTCAAGTACTGGAGATAACTCTGTTTACAACCGAAGTTTATAATTAAAAAAAAAAAAAAAACCAAATGAGGATTCTGCTAAAGAAGTTCTGTTTTACATAAGATACAAAATGCAGCTCTACTGTATAGCAGCTGTGTAGAGAGACAAATCAAATGTTTGAACTCAACTGAAAGGAACTAGGATACAAAGGTCCAAAAAACCAGGTATTTTACATAATGGAATGTGGGATGAATTTCAAAGTCCTTCTGGCTTCAGGTTTATATATTTGATTACAATTCCATATCCAACACTAATCACAGCAGCAAGCCACTCAAGTTATGAAAGACACTAAGAGGAGATGAACTGGATTGAAAAGCATTCACACTGCCTAAGAAGACAGAATTCTTAGCTGAAGAAGAGATGATGTTGATCACCACTGCCTGTATTCCATACAAAACAGAAGGCAGCCATGAGGTCTCACACACTCCCAGCCTTTCTGTATTTACAGACAGCCCATATAGGAAACAAAAGAAACACATTCGAGTCCTACCTACACTAGGTCTCCCAATATTAATTCACTTTTGCCCAAGATCAAATAGAAGTGGAAAAGCTGGCTGTACACTGGGACATGGAGTCCTCCAGCCCAGGCAGGACCTGACACAGCTCCTGACTCAGCTCACACAAAGAGCTGCTTTGATGCACGTGCTCGAAGGAAAGGGAGTGGAACAGTGACTATACACAGTGGGTACTCGCAGGATTTCCCTCCTTCCTCTTATCAGATTAACACTTCAATTCAATTATTCTTCTCAGTTTTTTAATGTGACTTCATTAAATACCAATGGCAGTGCCAAGGTGCAAAGCTTAGCATTTCTATCAATTCTCTGAACATGAGACAAGTACTTTAGAAGACAAGGTTTAATCAAACTTTATCTTTGCTTTCCTTTGCTTACATCACAAGTTAGACAGTTGAACAGAAGGGTACAATTCCTTCAAGGCAGCACCAGATTTTCTATCAGACTCATGTACATGGTTAATATTGTAGTCATATTAACTCCACGTCTGGAGTCAACAGCACAACTCCAAAATAAAGTTCATCAGTTAAGGTTTAACAAGTGAGGCTGGATTTGCTCCCATCATAACACAAATCATGGGATACACCTTGAGAGTGTTATTTTTTGTCATAGGAGCCCCAACATTGGAAGCTCATGTATCAGGGGAAAACAGCATCCTTTTACAGTGAACATCACATGAGACTTGGATACCTCAAGGGTTTACACAGACTTGCAACCTTCTATGTGTCTTCAGCACACACAACTCTTACTCCTCCAAGTCAAGAAAACTAGTCTCTACTTCAGGAACCAATGCAATGCCAGCAACAGCACTGCTGTCAGCTTTCAGGTTTTAGCACTCCGCCTTTAGCTCTGCTTACAACAAGGCCAAGAGCAGCTCTGTCTGTCCTTAAGATAACCCTGTTTGCATTCACCTTCTGACACTGATAACATCACCTATGCAAAGAAGAATGTCTTAAGGGAAGGGAAGAAATCAAGTTTATGACTGAGTACACAAACCGGACAAAGCACACATTCTGTGACAGGTCTACACCTATAACAGAGCCGTAACTCTTGTTCACACTACTGAAGCTGGCAGACCTTCTTACAAACCTGTAGCGTCATGGCACTGGTAAGATACGGATCTTGGCACACTTGGCACTGGAGACTGCAGCACGTTTGCTTTCAATGGCTCTTTTCAAATGCTGTTTCCAGAACATGCAAAAGGCTGTAAAATTCCAGCCATGGAATTACTGTCTGTATGGTCCCTACATACTGAAAAACACCATTTGGGGGGAGAGTAGAGTTTTAACGTTTTCAAACCTGACTTTCCTAGAGTTTATCCAGCATCCCTGAAAACAAACAAGTACACACTTCAATCCTTTAAGGATGTGAACAAGGCAACTGTGAGCTCTACAGAAGACTGACTTCTGTTAATTAATCTAAGAGGTACATATTACTACAGTATCAGTATTACATGTACTACCTGAAATTAGGATAATGATTTTCTCCTCTCTTCTGACACTGATTTGTTTCTGCTAAGATTTTTTTCTTCACTCTCAATTTGAGGCAGCAGGGTCTTGGACTACGACTTGAAGGTAAGTATTATCCATAAAGCTATCCAATATTGGTTTTGGCAATTGGAAAATAAGTTCAGAACAAGTCAGTCCAGAACTAAGTACAGAATATTGCTTTCTGGAGCCCATATCTACTAAATCAACATGCCTAGTAACAGTATTAAATTCAGAAAAACACTGCCTCTCTATTTTTCACAGCTCTTTAAAGAGCCAACTTCAGAAAATTCAATATTAGCTTCAGGTAGCATTAAGCAACAGAGCTGCTAATTAGGACCAAATTAACCATTCTATTTGGTTCTTCAGTCCTTTTCTCAATACTTTGAAACAGTGAACCTCACAATGCCAACAAACATCTGCCAACAACCGCAAATGGAGTCTTATAAAATCATAGAAAAATACTGTTTTGAAACCAGACAAAAACAGATGATTGAAGACTTTCAGAAAAAGAAGAGCCCAAAGGCAATACAGAACCAGTTCTCTTTTTTTTTATAAAACGAATGACGTTTCAAATGCCATCTACCAGCCTCCTGAAACATCTGAAGACTTTCAGTTTCTCATACCTCCAGAGCTTAACCATCTCCTCCCTAAAGTCAATGGCAACATAACCATTCGTAGCAGCCAGTGATTACATTTCCTTGCCCATAGAGAAACACAGCTGTGGCTCACAGTTTCAACAATTTCCTCATACAAAAAGCCATACTGGGACAGTGGCCATACCTGGGTTTTTAGTGCAGTCTGCTAGCAACACTTTAACTTCTGAAAAGCAGTTCTACAAGAAGGTAAAGGAAACCAGCACTAAAGCCGGAATGCCATACTTCACACCTTACGCACAGATTTCAATTCCCTAAGAAATCCTCTTTTGGTCTGCAGAGTCTCACTGGAAGTATGTACATATCAGACTCACCTGTGCAGACTATTTTCCGGGAAAAGAGCCAAAATCCGCAAGCCTACATCATAATCATCTTGCTGAAGTCCTTCTTTCAAACCTAGTAGGGCAAGCAGCTTTTGCCAATACCATCTGCAAAAACAAGGACACATACCCTACCGCAATACCGCAGCCGGCTCTAAAAAATAACCTTCCTAACAGTTGCTGGGCTTTGTTATCTAATTATTTACCCATACAGCAAAATCAACACGCAGTCAATGAAACAGGACAACCTAATTAATAACGCGGAGAAGAAAGCAGTACAGAAACAAAGAGACTACGAGCCAGCACAGGAGCCTGCGCTACCCGCTCGGAGGTCCCGACCAGGAAGGTGTTGCTATGGCAGGACCTCACCCCCGGCCCTGCTGTCACCTCGCTCCCACCTTCTGCGCCTCGCCCACGGCCCTGGCGCGACCTCTGCCAGCCCAGTGCCCCCACCTGCGCAGGGAGAGCCCCTCGCCACCCGGGAGAATTCTGCCTCCCTCCCGTCCTTCCCCCGCGGCCGCGTCCCCCAGGGTTTATCGCCCGCTGACAGTGAAGCGGATCAGCGGCCCCGCGGCCCCTCCCGAGCCCGCCGGGCAGCGCCCGTCCCGTCCCGTGGAGCCCCAGCGCCCTCGGCCATCCCGCGCCGCCCCCTCGGGGAGCCCGGCAG
>WEKY01037168.1:237797-357414 GCA_013390045.1 Picathartes gymnocephalus
ACCGGGACCGGGACCGGGGCAGCCCGGGCGGCGGGGCCGGCCCAGGCCCTCGGGGGTCGCGGTTCCTGCGGTCCTTGCGGTCCTTGCGCTGCAGTTCGCGACGGGATGCGGGCACGCGGTGGTCGCGGCAGCCACCAGGACTAGCAGATGATGCGGGACCCGTCCCGCCGCCTTCTGTCGCCCTCGTGCTGCTGCCGCGTTCCCACCCGCGCTGCCGAAAGCCTGCGATCCACTGACGGTGCTAAAAGCTCCGCACGGCTGGATATAGGACGTAGTGCTATGGTATTAGTGCATTCTGCGCCAGGGGACGTTTAGGTTGGACGTTAGGAAGAATTTCTTCACAGAAGGGGTGATGAGACATTGGAAGGGGCAGCCCAGGGAGCTGGTGGAGTCACCGTCCCTGGATGTGTTTAAGGAAAGCCTGGACGTGGCACTCTGTGCCTTGGTCTGGTTCACAGGGTGATGCTGGATCATAGGTTGGACTCGGTGATCTCAGAGGTGTTTTCCAACCTAATTGACTCTGTGATTTCACACAAGATAATTTCGGGCATGCATCTGAAAATTGTTTCAATCTGGATGGGGATTTTTTTTTTTCTCTTCTTGTTTCAACATATGATGTTTCTGGGCAAGGGATCCCATGTCAGACATTCCGTGGCGCCATCTAAAACCACAGCCCTGAGCAACTGCCACACAGGAGGGATTCTTCACCCCAGCAGTTTTCAAAGAGATGGTCACAAAGATGCCTCTCCTTTTTGCAAGATCCAGTGCACAAGTAATGGCTAATGAAATCTCCCTTAAGTAAACAGCATAAGCAACTCCTACACATGTCAAAACCCTCTGAATCCACATGCCATGCAAGAGGCAATCCAGTAATGTTAATAAACAGCTTCACTTAGCACCTGCCGGGACTTCATTCCTTATTCTGATTGGATTAAAAAAAAAAAAAAAAAAAAAAAAAAAAAAAATTTCGGGGGTATAAAAANAAAATTTGCTGGGTATCAAAATCTGGACTACATTTCAGTGCTGGGATCAGCAGTTTTTCAGTGGAACACAAAGCTTCTTGGAATCCAGAGCACGGCACAAATGCCATTTCATTTAATAAAAAATAAATTGAAAAAATACCTTAGCAGACAAGCTGTTAAGTGAAAACAGTTGTATTTGCTATAGCAGCTCAACTAAAATAAGCACTGGCATCTCTCCTGCAGTAACATCTTAAACATAACAATAGAAAAGCAAGTTAGAATCACCGAATAATTCAGGTTGTAAGGGACTTCAGTAAATTATCCAGTCCAATCCCCTACTCATAGCAAGTCTAACTTTGATGTCAGATCAGATTGCTTCTTTATTTTGGCTGATGTATTCTTATATACATATAAAAGCATACACATACCTACATGTATGAAATCATCACCTACCCAGTGATGATTCCTTCAGCTTGTACCATGGATGACCTTGAAACTAGAATGTGCTGCATAACTTCACTTACAAACATTATTGGGAGAATTATTTCAGAACAAGTATTATTTCTCCATATTTTTTCTAGGTATTTGGAATTTCAGAGCCGCAACTGCAAATTTGGTGGTCCTAGAAAATGCTCCTCGAAACCTGTTGTTTAACCCCATCCAGCAACTAGGCCCTACAAAGCTGCTGGCTCAATTCTCTCCCCAATAGGACAACAGAGAGAACTGGAAGACTCAAACTTGTGGGTCAAGATAAAGACAGTTAATTGTGACATAAAATAAAATAAAATAAAATAAAATAAAATAAAATAAAATAAAATAAAATATATACAAACTCAGTGATGCACGGTGCAATTTTTTACCACTTACTGACTGATGCTGAGACAGTTCTCAAACAGTGGCCCCTGGCCAGCTTTTCCTCAGTTTATATACTGAGGATGATGCCATTTGGTATAGAATAATCTTTGGCCAGCTGGGATCAGCTGTCCCAGCTGGGTTCTTCCACCCCCACTCCCCTCCAACTTGTTGCTGGCAGGATATGAGAAGCTGAAAAGTCCTTGACAATGGTGTAAACACTACCTAGAAACAACTAAAACATTAGTGTGTTATCAACATTGTTCTCATCCTAAATCCAAAACACAGCTCTGTACCAGCTACTAAGAAGAAAATTAACTCTATCCCAGATGAAACCAGGACAAAATATTTTAACAGATCCTTAGAGAAAGTCAATCTGTGAACTTTTCAGTGCCATCATAACTCTAAATCTTTCAATGTCCATTATTTTAGGAAAGATAATACTGCTTCAGATAACTAAACAAGGTCCAAGCCATCACCTCTAAAGCAGCAAAGGAGTCAGTCATATGAAGGCATGTGTCTTTAAAAACATTATGTTGAAAGCATAAATGGAAGTAGGTTGCAGAGAACACTCGTGCCTTCAGCTTTAACCTCCAAATAACATTTTAAAGGCCAGTGTCTAGCTCTTGCTTTGCTCAAATTATGCTATGCACTCCATCTTGATAAAAATACATAAAAAATCAGATGTGGAACAGAGATAAGTAAAAATTATCTTTTCAGAAAGCAGCGCCATGCAACATTCACTTGCTAATTGCCATGCAGCCCAAGTCTAAGCTTTGCTTTCAGAAAGGGTTCTTTGCCACTACTGCTGCTGTTCTGCAGCTGAGCCACAAAGTTCACACTGCTGCTCTGTAACACAGTAACTTCAGTGCCCAAATGCTTCTTACTTGGTCTTCTAGTTATTTAAAGACAACTGCAGAGACATCAGTATACTCTGGCCCCAGTGTTGTTAAGATTTGTGCTTTTACCTTTCTGTACATTTTGTCTGCAGTCCCACTGATGTTTACCTGTACATGGTTTAGTGCATTCCACTAGACCTAGCAGAATTTCATCTGACTTTTGCCTTTTATTCTGGACATTTTTTAGAGCAGGATTAAAATCAGGTTAAGAAAAGAGAGCCTGGTTAGCGGAGTTCTTCCTTAAAGGCAGGAGAAAAGGAATTTTTTGTACTCAGCTCTAGTCCTGGAACTGATGCTGACAGTTCTGACTCTTATAATACTTATGCTTAAGCCAAATTTCCATCTGAAGAGTTTCTTATCCCCAGGAGGCAGCCACAGATACTTAGGGAATGATAATGGCAGGTCACAGAGAGAGTCCTTCCCCAAACCACTTGTGTTTGTGTTAAATCAGAATGAATTACCGTACCTCTTAATTAGCCAGCCATAGCTCTCATTTGGCATGTACAAATGCTGAGGAAAAGAATTCCTGCCTGAGAGAACTTACCATTTGAAAGACAGGTCTACACAACAGATCTGTCTGCTGCAGACAAGTTCTGCATTGCAGAGGCAGAAGCAGAATTTGGTCCACATACTCAAAAGGTTGTATTTCTGGCTTTTGGCTCATGCTTTGTTATATAAGAAAAAGAAAAGGAAGTGTTCATCTAATTTCTCAGTTTCCAGGTGACATTTGTTAATTATCCAGAGTATTTCTATAGCTTTGCCCAACTGAAAGGGCTACAAACCTATGTGTTCTCCTTCAGCTAAAGTGTTAGCAACTCCACCTTAAGGGAGAACAATGAGGTGGCTCAGACAGCAGATGTGCTGAGTGACACCCCACACTCCTCTGAGACCACTGGTGTCAAAGGGCCATGTCTGGCACTGCCAAGGAGGAGCTGGCAGCAGAGTCCAGCTTGCCCAAATCCTGTCTTCTGTGTTTGTCAGAAGGCTGGTCAGTTGTAATGTCATTACTATGGGCTGAATTGATTCCTGCATTTCACATCATGGGAAAATTACTTAAAGACTTGTTATTTCCTTCACTGGGAATAGCTTTCATGGTGTAACTATTTTATTCTGAGCAAGCATAGTTTGCCAGGGATCTTCAGGGAGCACCATTCACAAAGCCCCATCTTCACTCCATGTGTCAGGTAAGGACAGCATCCCTGCTGAAGCTGCTTGCCACTACCATCACATCTGATCTATGCATGGTACATCCCAAGTGTGGCTATGATCACTCAAATGTTCTGAGTAACTTACAATTGAAAAAAATTACTTTCATTATATGTAGCTTGGACTGTCCTTTTTCAGCACATAGCACAGTGGTGTCCCAGCTGGTTCCCAGGCATTTAGATCCTAGAGCTAGTGACACACTGGTACAGTTATTACAGAACCGACATGTCGGTAAGCCCAAAGCTCTTGCTAACAATGCAGACAAGTCACATCAGCCTCATGCATCTCCCGGGATGTCACTCCTGATCAGCCTCCATGCTAACAGCACTCTCCTCAGTTACCTCTGACACTCAGTTACCCTGCAGGAAGATCTGGATAGACTGGAAGTGTGAGTTAACATGAACCTTATTAAGTTCAACAAAGTCAATCGCAGTGTCTTGCACCTGGAAAAACGTAATCCAGAAGTGCAGCACAGGCTGGTATCTACCTGTCTGAGGAGCAGCTCTGTGTAAAGAGACCTGGGGTTCCTGGTGGACAAGCAGCTCATCGTGAGTGAACAGGATGCTGCTGCAGCAAAGAAAGCCAACAGGATGCTGGGCTGCATCAACAAGGGCATCACCAGCACAGATAAAGAAGTATTTGTCCCACTCAGGGCTTGCCAGGCTACACCTGAAATGCTGTGTTCACTTTTGGTCCCTGCTACATAGAAGAGATGTGGACAGGCTGGAGAGGGACCAGAGAAGAGCCACAAAGATCATCAAGGTTTGAGAAGCCTGGAATAGAAAGAACAGCTGAGAGAAATGGGCTCAGCTGTCAGAAGAGAAGGGTCAGGGGAGACTTTATGACCACATTCCAGTATTTAAAGGGTGGCTACAAAGAAGATGGAAATTCCTTTTATTTACAAGACAAAGGGTAACGGATACAAATCACTTCTGGGGAGATTCCAATTAGACACAGGAGTAAAATGTTTCACAATACGAAAAATCAGTCATTGGAATAATCTCCCTAAGGAAGTGGTGATTTCCCAATGCTGGACAATTTTTGTAATTCAGCTGGGCAGGGTGCTGGGTCATCTTGTCTAGATGTTTTAAGCCACAAAGGAAAACTAATTTTTTTTCAGAGAGGTTTGAATGACAGAGAAGTATTTCTTAGTGCCTTACAGGAATTAGTTCTTCCTAGGCACGAGGATAATTGGGCTAATCTTAGGGACAGAGGAACAAGAGGCAAGGAGGATGAAGGCTGTATAATTACAATCACCCTGTCTCCCCTCAATTTTCCACATGCAAGTGTGCCTGCTCTGATATGCAATGCTGAGCAATTTGGCATGTGGATTTCCTGAAATCCCACCAAATCCCATCTAATTTTCCTTCTTGTTGTAAGAGCAGCTTCTGATCCATCCAGCTTCTGCTCAGGCTGGAGCTGAGGGCTGGAGGCTCATGTGAGCCAGGAAGAGTCTTTACTAGGTGGTATCTAAACCACTGAGAGAAAACTCAGCAGTTCTCAGATGTGTTGCTCGCTTTTCTTTTGAGAATGCTTAGTTTGGAAGACAAGATCCTAGACTTAAACACAGATGATTTAGACTGAAGTGCTGTCACAGCCAGATGCCAAATGAGTTAAGGCAAAATAGCTATGCTTAAGCTACTTCTCTGTGAACAGAGATAATTATTCCCTGCTGTACAGAACATATAACAATAAAATCCATCACTGATTTTATACACTTTAATAAGTACAACAATGTAGGCACTAAAATAGATCAGATTAATTTATTTTTCGTGAAAGCTTAATTGCACAGCACTGAGAACACCTGAGATCATGTCTGAGTAGTAGCATAAAACTGCAGCAGTCTTGAGGATGAAGTGTATTTTCCCATGAAGATAGAGACATGGAGGTGGGAAACAAAAGTTGAAGAAAAGGAGAAAACACTTTGTGTAGAAAAGAAAAAGGAGAAAGGACAAGAGAAAGTGAGAATAGGTTGGAAATGGGGGATGAAGTGATGTATGTTCTAGGTTGCAGGGCAAAATTCAAATACTTTAAAATACATCAATTTTATGTATCAAATGTCATCTTTTTGCATAGATCTCACAGCTATTTTCTGAATTTGGATGAAATAAATTGCGGTTACTGGTTCAACCATGGGTAATTATGTCCACAAAGATGCTCAAAGGTCTGAAGCACCTCTGCTGTGAGGTCAGGCTGAGGGAACTGGGACTGTTCAGCCTGGAGAAGTCTCCGGGGAGACCTTAGAGCACCTTCAAGTACCTAAAGGTACAAGAGAGCTGAAGAGGGACTTTTTACAAGGGCATGTAGTAATAGGACATGGGGGAATGGCTTCAAACTGAGGACAGGTTTAGATTAGATATTGGGGAGAAATCCTTTGCTGGGTGTTGGGGCCCTAACACGGGTTGCTCAGAAAAGTTCTGGATACCCCATGTCTGGACGTGTTCAAGGCCAGACTGGATGGGGCTTGGAGTAACCTGGACAACTGCAAGGCTCCTCCCGGGCCGCGACGGCCGCGGTGGTGGTACCTGCGAGCGGCCGGGCAGCACAGGCCCCACTCCGCCCCTAAGGAGCGGGGTCCCGCCTGGGCGGGGCGGAATGAGCGGCACAAACGCTCCGGGACCGGCTGGAGACGCCCCTGGCCGCCGGGGGCCGCTGCTTTCTCTCTTGCCGCCGACGGTCCTCGAGTGAGCGGCGAGCCCGGCCTCCCGCGTGCGGCAGCGCGGGCTGCGGGGAGGCGGCCCGGGGTGAGCGCTGCTCCCAGGGGAGAGAGGGGCAGGGGCGGCCCGGGGTGAGCGCTGCTCCCAGGGGAGAGAGGGGCAGGGGCGGCCCGGGGTGAGCGCTGCTCCCAGGGGAGAGAGGGGCAGGGGCGGCCCGGGGTGAGCGCTGCTCCCAGGGGAGAGAGGGGCAGGGGCGGCCCGGGGTGAGCGCTGCTCCCAGGGGAGAGAGGGGCAGGGGCGGCCCGGGGTGAGCGCTGCTCCCAGGGGAGAGAGGGGCAGGGGCGGCCCGGGGTGAGCGCTGCTCCCAGGGGAGAGAGGGGCAGGGGCGGCCCGGGGTGAGCGCTGCTCCCAGGGGAGAGAGGGGCAGGGGCGGCCCGGGGTGAGCGCTGCTCCCAGGGGAGAGAGGGGCAGGGGCGGCCCGGGGTGAGCGCTGCTCCCAGGGGAGAGAGGGGCAGGGGCGGCCCGGGGTGAGCGCTGCTCCCAGGGGAGAGAGGGGCAGGGGCGGCCCGGGGTGAGCGCTGCTCCCAGGGGAGAGAGGGGCAGGGGCGGCCCGGGGTGAGCGCTGCTCCCAGGGGAGAGAGGGGCAGGGGCGGCCCGGGGTGAGCGCTGCTCCCAGGGGAGAGAGGGGCAGGGGCGGCCCGGGGTGAGCGCTGCTCCCAGGGGAGAGAGGGGCAGGGGGTGAGCGCTTCGGTTTTCCCCGGGGAAGGAGCCGGGGGCGGCCCGGGGGTGAGCAGTTTGCGGAGGGGCGAGAGGGCCGGAGGTGGCGGGGTGGGCTGCGAGCTTGTCTGGAGGCCGTGGGACAGGGGTGTCAAATTTTATTCCGAGATAATTAAAATTACTTAATCTAAATAGCACCTGTTTAATTGCGGTTGTTGAAAGCGCATTTCTGGTGGAGTTGGTTTGCAGTGTCACTTCGAAGACTACTCTGGTTTATTCACAGGTTCATTTTAGTTTGTTTTCTTCTGTATTTTTCATTTAAAACAATTATATTGTGTCTTAACATTTGGAAAGCAGGTGCTGAAAATGCATTTCAGCAGAGCCCAGGGCATTGCTTCCCCCTCAGGCCACTGCTGTTCTGGCAGGGGTTCCCCTCAGGCTCCGGGGCATGAGGAACCAGGCGTGCAGCCTGTACTTTTTATTACTACAAACATTTTAATGAAAGCGCAACGAGGTCTCCTCCAGAGAGACAACGAGCTTCACGTGCAGGTGATGATGGCCACTCCTGTTTGTCGGTGTGTTCCTCTCCTAAAGGAATTTTCATCATTTAATCTGCAGTATTCGTGGTTGAGATATTTTAATTCAGAAAGTATTTTGCTGTGCAAATAAAAGCAATAGATGGTAATGCATTAGCCTTCCAAAATGAATGCTTAAATATATCTTCAGAACTTGACCTAAAAATACTTTAATTTGTGTGGCTGCCTGAATTAATCTTTAAATCCATGCTTTTGCAGTTACCTGACCTGCACAGCTACCTTTGGTCTACTTTAATGTCAACCTTTACATGATGTCTGAACCACTTAATCTTCAACATAATGAAGTTCCTGATGCAGATTTAAGCAACAGGGTCACAGGTACCAACTTATTGTTGAAAAGTGTTTAGTTTTGAGCCTGAGTTTCTGAAATATCTAACAAAATCCAGTGTTTTGTAAGCGAATAATACAGGTTATTTTTGACAAGTGTAGAAACAGTACAGAAAGTTTTAACAGCAGCACAAGTGAGAGGGTCTTTGTCCAAAGCTTGACAGAGGTATCTTGGCTTTGTTCTTGTGTGATTGTGTATGTGCTTTTTTATTGATATGCATTATCAGTATGAGTATGACTTATAAATACAGCTAACTCCTAATTATCCAAACTTGTGCCTGCTGAAATACCTCAGAAACTAAAAAAACCCACCAGGGTAATTGAAGTGTTAGGGAATTTGGATTGATATGTGGGAGTTGGAGTTCCTTCAGCAACATTTCTTGCCTTTTAAGTGCCTCGGTACTGTCTGATCCATGTTCTCTTACTACAAGTTGGAGAGAGGGAAAGGCTTCATTTCTGAACTAGCTTTCTGTACAAACATCTTGAGGCTGGAGAGTTCATGAAATTTTATTTCATGGTGTGCAAGAGTTTTAGTTCAGGCAAAGTTTACAAGATTAACTTGCTTCTGGGTGGGGAAAAAAAGGCCATGTAAGCAATATGTTGTCTCAGTGGAGACCTTGGATAGGCCTGCCAGACTGGAACAAGCTCTGAATGGCATGTGTAGCCTAGAACAGAAACAAATTCTTTGTAGGTGGATGAGTTGTCCTCTTGAAAAAACAGAGTTCCGAATGCATTGATATGCAGGCTTAGCAGAATGTCTCGTAAGAGTTGTTTGGTAAAGAAAAACTCACAGGAAAGACCACAAGGTTTATAAGGCACTCACTGGAAAGTCATAATCTCTTGTTTCAGAGTGTTTTGTTTCTCAGTATTAGAGTGATAAGCACTCAGAAGGTGAAACTGTTGTTTTAATAATACCACTGATTGCATTATTGAATAAATGTGTTTATCAGAGTGAAAACAAGTGACTTCCAGAGTGTGTCATGGTCCAAGCATCTCCGTTCGCTCTAATGGGCTGGTAGAATAGTAGGAGTAGCCAAGAGCCTTGTTTCTTCCTGCAAATATTCCATAACGTAGGCATGTGTTAGTTTGTTAATCAGATCCCTTTGCAAATACTTCTGCTTCTAGGAAGTTCTGTGGAAGACAAAACTGGTAGAAAGAACTGCATAGCTGCAGCTGATAAAGGAAATACTGTGAGTTATTCCACTTTATAGTTGCCCCAAGTATTCTGAGCATTTCTAGATAGCAGGAATTATCAGCATGTATTTCTCTTTGTAGAACTTAGAAGTTTTGTCTCCTTTTGTTGTCATATTTTTGTATATTAGAATATTTCTACCTTAATGGGCAGCTTTTTTCCAGTAAGAATGATTTCGGGTTTTTCTCCCACAGGTGTCGCATTCTGATTGGATTAATGGGAAGCCAAAGAAATCGCAATATTCGTCTAAGAGTGCTTTTTCTATTTGCTATGATAAGAGTTTCTTGAGTTTGTTAATGCCACCCCCTAAAGGGGGCACTTGCCATCGTTGTGGTCTGTTTGGTAAGTGCCTGTTGTCCTGTAGTCTGTGGCATACAATACATTTATCAGTGAAACCAGATCAGGTTTGCTCAGAAACATCTTTAAATGGATGTATATTTTTAACTCTCAGACACAAGTATAGACTACTGAGAACATAGTTGGAGTAACAGAACTGACAAGCAGAAGAGAGCATTTCTTTATCAAAAGTGGAGGGCTTTTCCCCTTAAATGTAGAAGGAACTTGGGACATTTGGGCAGGAATGTCTGATAGCTGTATGTGAATACAAATACCTATTTGTATGTGCTTAGAATCACAGGGGAGCTGTTTTGTAAAGCAATTCTTTAAACAGCTTTCGTCCCTTCCAATATGTGGTTTTGGTCAGACTTCTCTTGTCTTTTTGTTTGTTTGTTTTAGGAAAGCTCAGATGTTCACAGTGTCTGCAAACATACTATTGCTCTGCAGATTGTCAGAAAAAAGATTGGCCAGCACATAGAGTAGTTTGTGATCCCATTAAACAGAAGTAAGTTTGTTGAAAGCTCTGCCTAATACTCTTCACAGAAAGACAATAGCCCTCCCCCTACAACATAAATGACCATGGGAAGGCACTATTACAATAAAATACATTGCTTATTCTTAGGCTAGTACTGCATTATCTTATGCCTGTCATTATTACATGTTACCATATTTGTAATTCTGCATTTTCTTGAATGAGAAATAAGGGTTGGCAAAAATTAAATACTATGAACACAGCCTTTTATGTCTATTTGCAAGTAGATTATATTATTAATGCTACTTGTCAGTCTTTGGTTCTTCAAATTGACATGTTTTTCTTTGATTACAGTTTAAGTAATAGCAAAACCAAGGCGCAAGTTTATCTTAAGGTATGGAATACAGTTTTGACTATGCCTTGAATGGATCTGCTGTGAGTGAGTGGCAGTGTGCTTCATTTGACCTGTACAGGAAAAGGAATGAGTTTCTCCTTTTAGAAAGATCAGTGCTTCAAATGAAAAGTTACTGGGAGAAGCATTCAGAAAATTGTTACTTCTAGAGCTCTTAAAAGCACTATCAGACAACCCTGCTTTTGTTTGAAAAAAAACATTTGCGAAAAAATTAAAAATCAAGACGTGTGATATTGCTAGGGAAATACTGTGGGAAGGAAATAGATGTAATGTGTCCAATTCAGAAAGCTTCCGGTGTCTTGTCTCTGTGAAAAAATCATCTACTCTTAGAGCCTTGGAAATTTATTAGAGAAATACATTTAATGTAGTATTGTACAGTTACAGACAGCTGTTGTTTCTTTGCTGTAGCAGGAAGTAAAGATGACACAGTTCTCCGTTGTAATGTGTTGAATCCTCTCTTGATCTTACTTTGAGCCAAACTTCCAGTCTTCCTATGAACCCTTCTGCAGGAGTGAATTTTTCTGTCTTTATAGTTTCTTGGGATCACATTTATGAAGGTGAATAAATTTGCATACGGCCAACTAGCCTCGTGTTTGCATTGTAGAACTCCTTTTTCATGTACTTCTTTGAAGTCACTTATTCATCTGTTTAATTTCTTGAAGGAATTTGGAAAGGAGGCTTCATGTCATGAGACTTCTGTTAGTTCATCCTCTTAGTTCCTGTTGTGTGTGTACCTGTGACTGGATTCTAGTGAAACTGATAACTGATGAGGAGGGCCCTTTATACCAAATGGTTGTACAATATGAATAAAAAATTTGCAGTCACTTTATTTTCAAAGAACAGAAGGGTTTTTTTTCCTTGTTCATCTTTTGAAGCTCACATAAGTTCTGCAGAAGTAAGAGAGCTTAGATTGCATGTTGAATGATATTAAAGTGGGTTACATTAAATTATTAGACTTTTTAAAAATGGATGCCAGCAGCTAAAGCAGTAGCTATAATCTACTCTGGGGTGTTAAGGTTACAAGGAGGCAGGTAGAATTCAGTTCTTACTTATGAGAGCATCGTAAGTGGGAATTTTAGCTGAGTTGTCCTGTGAAACAGGTGTGAGGAGGTGAATGTGTGAGTCTTCAGCACTTGTTCTTCATTGATGTTCAGTGTATCTCTGCAGTGTTTCTTAAAGTTTGTTGCTACAAGGAGCTACAGCTGAAGAGCTCCAGATTAAACATAACTTGTACTTGTTTTAAATAGAATCCTCAGAAGTTGAATTACCCTTTCTTTTTACCTTAATTTCCCAGTTCTTTAGATGAGAGTGCAGAAGTTAGTTGAACTGAGAGCACTACAAGCCCCAACAGCAGCTTTAATATGCAAGGCGACATTTCTGAAGGCCTTAATTATTTAGTCAGATAGGGGGAAATAATCTGATGTCCCCTTTTGTTCTAATTATAAATGTTTCCAGTCCATTAAGTGTTTCTTTGTCAATTATGATCCAATAGGAAAAGGATGGAATGAAAATGTTGCCAGCTTTACTCCCAGCTCATGGGAAAGCACTGTTCACTAACTGGTGTTATTATATCACAGGAGGAAGTGAGGTTGAGTTTTGATGTAGATCTTGTTCTTCCAGATTCTGGTAAGTGTTTGGTTGTGTGGGTAAAAAAACCCAACACAATCAAGGGTTTTACTCCTCCCCAGCACCTGTAAAAGATGAGTGTTTTTTCTTTTGCCCTCCCCCCTCTTGTCACTCTCCCAACCTCTCCCTTGACTTTTGTTTTTTTCAATTTTACTTTATTTCACCTTTCCATAAAATATCATGAAATACCTTGTTAAGCTTAATAACCTTAAATTTTTGTAGGGTTACTTTTCCAGTAGAATTGTATTAACTTCTGTGTGTTCTGGATGGATGATCTTGTTTATTTTTCTGTTTTAATAGATGCAAGAAAATTTTGTACCATTTTGTTTCTTTCTCATGCATTTTTTAACTCTTTAAAAATTACAGTATCAATTTCTATTCCACATAGGCTTTTACCAGCTTTCCTTATATTTCATACATGCTCACTAAGTATCCCAGAGAAAGAACAATCATTGGATATTGCTGTATCCAGTTGGAGAACTCTATAAGCATGTTTGTGTTTCTAATCTACCAAGCCTCAGTGAGAGACAAGCCAAGCACCAGACCTTTGAGGAGTCAGAATTCAGATTTTCAGTTGAGCTGGGTGGTTTGATTGTCAAAGCAGATCAATACATGCAAGGTGTACCTTTTGTCATGTGGAAGGCTTTATTGTTAAGGTTTTCTTCTGGCTGCAGAGCAGGAACAATGTAGTGCCAAGAGCATATTCATTTCATTGATCTGCAGCCCACAGAAACATTTTAGGATGTGGTGGTTGATCCTCTTAGTTTACTAAACTTCCTCATGTGCAGGAAGCTTATCTCCATGTAATACTATGCAGTCTGTCAAAGGATGGTTCACCTTAGTCCCATGTAACTTCAACTGATTCAGATTGTGCTGGGCATATTTCACATTTGGTTGCCCCACAGCACACTAGTGGCAAAGTGATATGTAACCCGCCAACCTTTTGTAGAGAAGATCACATAAATATCACTGCTGTCTTGAAATGTTCCATGCATTCATTCCAGACTTTACAAGGAACTGAAATACCTGTATTGGGGTTTTCATTTGAAAATAATGATATTGAAAGTTTGGAATACTGCTTCATGCATCAGAAATGAAGTATGTAATAGTTAAGAAACCAAGTTTTACAAAGACACCTTGACTAAATCATTATATGCTCAGTGTTGTAAATAATGAGGTAAGTTATGAATCCTTGTGTCTGAAAAGCTATAATCAGTTTTTTGGCTCACAGTCTTTAGTGGCTGCAAGATGCAAATGTTGATTGTTACTGCTTTGCTCATTTTATGAAGTCAAGCAGTCTTGGAGCTGTGAATATGCTCAGAAAACTCAAGTAGTTGAACTACTCTGAAATTAGTTTTGCATTTTAAACATTAAGTGCTGAACAAATAAGTAGAACATACCTTGTGATAGGGATATAGATCTGACTCAGAGGATGGTTCTGAAGTGAAACTAGCTGATGGCTATTTTGTATGGTAAATCACTTATTCTTGCATCTATATTTTAGAAGACGGCCTAAATAAGGTTCCCTTAGAAATGAAGTCTCATTTAACTCTGGGAAGTGATGCCAAAGGAGATTCTCCAAGAGGTAATCAAGCAAATCAAACTAAACTTGGGGAATTTTAGGTGCTCCTGTGCTGCGTGATATTCTAGCTGCTCACTAGCATCACCTCAAACTTAAAAATGTTGGCTAGTGGAGTTTCCTTCAGGTCACTACTGACATTAGCTCATACACATTTTAATTCTATGAAACATTTTTATAGTGATCAAGTGATCATTATGTGAGCATGAATTTCATAGTATGACAGGAGCCTTCAAAGTCCAAAGCATCAATAAAAAGAATAAACTATTTCAGTATGTTTATATTTTCAAAGTCAGCTAGCTTTTGATTGGCAACCTTTTTTTCTTTTTTATTTACAGTATCAGAAAACCATTCAAAGGGAAGTGAAAAAAAAATACCTCAGGATGAAGAATCTCCTCACTGTGCTAATTCAGTTGCCAAGTTTGTCTCTTTAAGTATCGGAGATGAATTTTCTGGTGTGGTTTCCCACATTGAAAATCCAGACACCATTTTTTGTCAGCGGATGCAAAGTGCCCGTAAGTGATGGGTTGGAAGTGGGATGTAGGATGCCTCTTTGGTGGGGAGTTACTGGATGAAGGTGAATTTTTCTTCTGTGTCCATGGGCAGCCTTTTAGTTCTGGGTAATCAATAGCAAAGTGTGTCCTTTGGGAAGAAGTGACCTATCTCATCATCTGCCTGTTGTTGGAAGAGCTGTGTTCCTTGGTTTCTTCTTGGCATGCCTCCACTAGCTTGCTTTCAATTTGCACTGGCTTCAGCTTTGTCCCTTTGCTGAAAAACTCCGTCACTGGTTTTCCCTGTCTGTTCACTGCTGTGATTCCTCAGACACACGAGGACTCTCTTTGATGCTACTGATTGAAGAACCCTAGTCTGATCAATGTTAAACATTTGATATAATCTCCATTAGACTACAAGATGTTCTTCCAGGCTTTGAGCTTAATTTTGTAATACTTGCAAGACAGGCTATGTTCCAAAACCTCTGTATTTTAACATCAGGTCAACTTGCTGAGCTTGAAGCATCTCTTAATGAATACTGTGACAAATTTCCCAGTAGTCCATCTTTCCGGCCTGCTGCTGGCAGTGTGTGCTGTGCCCAGTTCACAGGTAAAAAATGGAGTGAAAATACTAAATTATGTCACTTAAATTTATTATCTAGAAGATACATTTTGTAATTATGTTTAGAAATGTTTCCTTTAGAGTTTATTTGTCTCTGGTTTTTAGCTGTGGATAGTGCATGGTAGTGATTTTAAAAATGATATCTGTAAAACCAATTTTAAAATGTCCCTTTATTGAGCAAACTCTTAACACTGGATTCAGATTATTTAGAATAGGTTTTTAAAAGATCATGGAGAAATTTGGGTTTTTTATGTTGCCAAGTACTGTTTCCCCAGGGTTGGAAATAAGTATATCTTTGAAATTTCAGTCCCCAAAAGAAGCACAGAAGAAATGGGATTATATGTAATGATGCTGCTCTGATAGACTGCTTCTCAAAAAGCTACTTAGCCAACACCTGGTAGTCCTGAACTATACTGAGATGTCTGTGTTTTTATATTGGTCTGTCAAAAAAAATCATTCTGTTCTGACATTATGTCTGTACCTTCCTTTCTAGAAGACAGCCTTTGGTATCGTGCTGCTGTTACAGCTTATGCTTCTGAAGACACTGTTTTGGTGGACTATATGGATTATGGTAATTCTGACTCGCTTC
The DNA here is from genome assembly GCA_013390045.1 of Picathartes gymnocephalus. Taxonomy (NCBI): domain Eukaryota; kingdom Metazoa; phylum Chordata; class Aves; order Passeriformes; family Picathartidae; genus Picathartes; species Picathartes gymnocephalus. The sequence continues at coordinate 253,333 of WEKY01037168.1, forward strand.
CACTGACCAGACTTCGTCCTATTATTCCAAGCTTAATGGACTTGCCAGCTCAAGCCATAAGATGTAGCCTGGCAGGTATGAAGTAAATGATAAGCAGCTTCAAACTAGATAGGGGGAAAACAAGTGGTATTACATAACCATCACACCTGTAGTATCTCACATTGAAACATGGGGAAGGATGGAGGTAATGGTAGGCATTATTTCTAGAATTCTTAACTGTCATGACATATCTACAAAATGTGACAAATATTTCATAATGTACTTGCAGTTGTTGTACCTGTCCATGCATTGGTGAGACTTGGACTGACCTTAGCACCTTTTCATCCTATGTGACTTTTTAGGGGTAAAGCCACCATTAGGAACATGGACTTCAGAAGGTATTTCTTACATGAAAAAACTGGTGAAAGACAAAGTGTTGACAGTAAAAGTAGTGGATAAAGAGAGTTCTGGACCTGTGGTGGAGCTTACAGATGCATCAGGTACTCCAGCAGTAAGTATATCGAGCCTCCTCATTGAGGAAGGCTGTGCAGCTGAGGAATTGAGGATGGCCTTACCAGCAGCCACAGGAAGTGATGTTAAGCAAGCCAATGGTGAGTATGAGTGCATCTTGCTGCACTGACATTACTTAACCTCCTGCTAGAGTGGGTACAGAGAATGCAAGCTCTTAGCTGGTGAGAGCTTTTCAGTCTGGCTCATCAAGTCTAGCCTTCATAAGTCCAAAGTTTAGCCATGGCAACTTAGATGTAAAGAAGTTGTGTGTCTGTATGCCTATGTGTCCAGGTGTGCATGCTTAACGAAGTTGTAATTGCCTGCTTTTGGAAGTTGGTACTCACTCTGGTGGGAAGTCTTAACATTTCCAGTTGAAGTAGGCTATGACTAGTTATTACCTGCTTATTTTTATCTTGTCTGTTAGTCCAAGTGGTATTTCCTCTATTTTCATCTTCCTTGTCCTATATTTTACACATAAACCCACATACTTAGTTCTTGAAAATTTGACTGCAGCAGCTTATAAAGCTTCAAGTCTATGCTTAAATTGCCTTTTTTGAATTTAGTGACCAAAGCTTCGCTCTGAGAGATTTTTGCAAAAGTTACGTTGAATTTCTTTGAAATCTTGGGGAAGATTCCTGGCTTCTCTCATATGAAGCATGCGAAGTTCCTGTTTTCCATCCTGTGTCTGGCAAATGTATATGTTCTCTTCTGATCCATTGGTGCTGAAAATAGGGGAAGTCTTTTTGTCAAGTCTATGTTCAAATAATTTCGATCTTCCTCACTAGCTACCTTGTGGCCAAGACACATATATTTCTTGTCTTTGTTCAGAACAGTAAGGAATCTTACATAAAATTCAAATGAACAGGAACTTTCCTGGCTGTATCTAAACACATTTTGATCTATGATGCTCATCCAGGACATGTTTTGTACTTCCTTGGTTTCATGGTTACCTCTCACATTTTTTTACTTTCCATCACTGAGCTGGAGCTGTTGACTGCAGGTTTTAAACAGAATGTGTTCTCCAGTGTGCTGTGATTTAGCATTCCCGTGATCTATTCTATAACTTGTGTTAAATAATAAGCTTCTTTCAGGTACTTGAATATACAGTGCAAATTTCTGCAGCCAGTCTTTCTAGTAATCTTCTTTGCTCTTCCTCCTTAGATTGTTTCCCTCTTTATGCTCCCTACCCTGTTTCCAGGAACCAAGGTTCTCCACTGTCCCTCTTGCTCAGGCTGTTGCCAGCTAGTCTTTAACTCTTTGTGTGATTACTCTTCCCTGCTACCTATGGCTTGCTCTTTTTGGTAGTGAAGAAATACATTAAACAACTGCCATATTTCTCTTACTTGGTTTTACTCTGCGAAGAGGCTCTTACTGGTAATTAGTCTGTTGGACAATTTATAACAAGAAATTCGAGGATGTGAATGAGCATTCAGGATGGGTTTTTTTTCCTGTAAAAGTTTCTTTAATTCTTTAATTTCTTTTCATTCTCTGCTTTTCTCTGTCCTGTATAGGGGACACAACGAACAAAAGAATGTGCAAGTGCATTAAATTAACTCTTAACCAAACACTCAGTGTCATAGTATGTACAGTGTACAGTCCTGGAGAATTCTACTGTCAGATTTCAAACAGCCATGGTAAGTTTATTCAGCTAAATTCTTTCTGATAGTTTCTTTGCTTTCTGATTTGTCATGTATTATAGTTCTAATGAACAACTGTGTCAAGTAAGCTTACAGCACAAAGGCTTATCTCTGAGTATTTTATCTAAGAACAGAAGTGGAGTGACAGAGAAATTGGATCATGGTATTGAAATCTGAAAGTGTTAAAGAAAAGCAGTAGAGGAAATGGAAAGAGTTACCATAACCTAAGGATATCCATAAGGATAGTTTAATTTTTTTTCCACTGGAAGAGTGGCCAGGCATTGAAAGAAGTTGCCCAGGAAGGTGGTAGAGTCACTGTCTCTGGAAGTGTTCAAGAGGCATCTGAATATGGTACTTAGGGGCAATTATGGTGGTGCTGGGTTGATGGTTGGACTAGAAGATCTTGAAGGTCTCTTCCACCCTTCATGATTCAGTGATTCTGTTAATAAAAGCAAGTAAGAGACACGTTCCCTGTGCCAAGACAGTATTTACTGGAGCTCTCTTCTGGTACGCTCTCGTGTAAGTTATAAAAACTTAAAAAGATACAGTAATTGTAACACAAAAATGAGAAAATGCAGCCATTGAGATGTGACTTCCTATTGGATGGGTTAAAAATTAATCTTGTTTCTCTGCCAGAAGTCTGTATAAAGACTTCTGATAGCCAACTGGCTTTTTAAATGCTAGAAAAATAATGTGACAAAATTCAGTGGCTGAAGAGGGAGCTAAAGGCATTCAAACAAAATATATGCGGCAGCTCTTAAAAAGTGAGGGATGTTTGTTCCTTGACTTAGGTAGTCAAGGAATACATTTGAAGCTTTACAAGTAAACTGTAGAGTGAACAGCATTGATAAAGTTCAAGTCAGCTCATTTCATTGATCTCATCTTTGGTTTTTTTTCTTTCTAATTTTCAGAGTTACTTGCTCTAAACTCACTTAACAAATCATTATCTGAATACTGTCAGAAAACACCACCAGATATTTTTGGCCCTGAGAGTGGAGACCCTTGCTGTGCTTTTTACTCTGGCAAGTAACAGACTAAAATAGTTTTGTGAACATGAAAAATTAGCTGATAGTTTGCATTGGCAGAGGACAGCAAAGAATTATATTTATTCACTAACAAGTGAAAGCTGGTAGACTTACAAAATGTGTGAAGTAATTACTAATTTTTTTTTTTTTTAACTTTAAAATTAGAGGATGGTAACTGGTACCGTGCTGTGGTGCAAAGTGTCACTTTAGATGGAACTGTTCGAGTGAGCTTTGTGGACTATGGAAATACTGAGGAAGTACCACTGGATAATATCCGACAGATCTCATCCTCATTCCTAAAACTTCCATTTCAAGCCATTAAATGCTGGCTCTCAGGTGAATCTTAGGCATTTCCTCTTACAAGAGCTCTTGCATTTAGAGACTTGCTGCTTTGAGGGAAGGAGGTGATGACAGGGAATACTGTGCAGAATTCTCTTCTTTTGGGTTTGTTTGTTTGCTTTCTCTTCTCTGAGCTCCTGCCAGTTCTCTGGAGTGATCTGCATGGACTTTGCTTACTGCTTTACTGGTCAAAGGGAACATGCTTAGTCCTGCCTCATATCTAGTGATTACTGGTTTTTGGTTGTTGCCTTGCTAGGAGTAAATGTGCTTTGGTGCAACTTTATTTCTCAGAATTTTTGCAGGCAAAGGAGCTAATCTGTTTTAATGAAGCAAGTTGGCCTTTCATTTCTCTTTCATTTGACTCCTGGAGAGTTTGGCCCTGTACTGCTGTTTCTCAGTGTTCTGCAAATTCCTTTTCCACACCATTCAAAATTTCACAGCATTTTTCTTTCTTTCTGATGTAGTCTACTTGGTTTAAAAATGGAAAATGTGGAAACAGGAAAAAGCTCAAAACCTCATTTTGTTAAAGTGTCTTTTGCTGTTCCCCCACCAACCCACCCTTAAAACACTTACGTTTTGTCTGCTCCTTTGATAAAAAGGCCTGATTATACTGATTCAAAAACAGTCTAAATAGTGTTGTTTGTGCTAAGGCAAAGGATTTACTTGGTTGAATCATAAAAGAAAACTAAACTTGGGAGTCCTGAGGAAATGTGGTCATTTACAAACAAGGAGGAAGAGGGAGAGCAGTTAACAGGATGAAGGACAATGTGTTCCCCTAGGGTAGTAAAAGTAGCCTTGATATTTCAGGGTATACTCTAAAGAAATTTTTTTTAAGTATTTTTAAAGGAAATTATGATGTTAAGGAAAGTCAATATTAATGAATGGAGATATTTTAACAGTTATTTTACTTCCTAGGTATAAAGCCTGGAAATAGGAAATGGACTCCACAAGCTACAAGAAGATTTCATATGTACACTTCAGGGTTAGAGCTTCAAGCCACAGTAACTTCCCTTTCTGAAGATGGGGCAGGTGTAGTGCTTACTGACAATTCCACAGATTGCCCAAAACTGATCAATGAAATACTAACTTCAGAAAATCTGGCTATAAAGGAAGTTCTACAAGATAAAGATAACTTTCCAAACAAGTCTGTTGACCAAAAAGGTAATTAAATGAATGTTAACTTTTAGATTTAAAAGGAATTTTCACAATTCCAGCCTTTAACTGTTATTTTCATGTTTAACTACAGTTAATATCAAGGCAGAGTTTTGGTTATATTGTCAGTTCTTACAGTTGAACACCAGCTGTCCTGCAGGTGGCATTACAGACAAAAAGAGAAAAATAAAAATCACTGTGTTTGTCTTAAATGAATTCTGTTTGTGAGAATTAGAAGTTTTCTATGACTGAAACTTTTCTCATATTTGCTTTTCAAGATCTTATTTTTTCTGAGGTGTTTTTTACTTTAGCCACTCTTATATGCCAACGGTTTATGAACAGCAAAGTAAACATCATTTGTCTTGGTTTAGATTTGTCTTCCTGAAGGGAAGACATGTAGTTGTGTCTGAAATTCAGAGAGTTATTATAAATATCAAATGAAATAACAGTTCCTTAAAATATATGTATGCTTGAAGGACAGTGATAACACTGCATTTTCTTACAATTTCTATTAGCAACCTCACTTGGGCACTGGAAGTCAATTGAATTGGCTGTGGATGAAACCATGTCTGTCTGGGTAACAGAAGTTGTAAGCCCAGACTTGTTCTATGCTGTACCAGTTCCAAATAAAGGTAAGAAAAAGTGTTCATTGTTCCTAATACCAGTAAGAAGTCACTGTAGCAAGCTAGTTACTAAAATGAATGTGTATAGTGAACTGAACTGTGGAGAAATGTGTCTTGGACAGTAGGAAAGTAGAAAAAATGTCAAAGGTGGGAGCAGGGGGGCTTAAAACTTAAATACGCTCTTCATTATACCCAAATGTGGTTATTGAATGTGGGTTTTTTCTGCAGTTCAAAAGGAGCTCTTTAAAAAGGAGCTGATTTCACTGGAAGACTATTGTAGATCTTGTAACAAACGGCCCTTCCAACCAAAACTGGGTGAAGCCTGTTGTGCTCAGTTTTCAGGTGAGACAATCTTTTGTCCTTCCATTTCCTTAGACAAAGGATAAACACCAACTTGAAAGTGCTTATGGATCTCTTAATTTGTGCTTCTTGTCAGTTGGCCTTTTGTATATCCACCACAGTATTTAAAAATGCCTGAAAACTCTATGTAGTTTCTTGTTCTCAGGATAAACTCTGTTTATAAGATGATTTTTCACACGTGACCATTCTTGTTCCAATCTTTTCAGGTAATGGCAATTGGTACAGAGCTGTTGTTCTAGAAGTTTCCCAGTTTGCAGTGAAAGTACTGTATGGAGACTATGGCAATACAGAAACTTTACCCCTTTCAAAGGTGCTGCCAATCACTGATTCCTATTTAAAGCTGCCTTTTCAGACAATTACATGTTCACTTGCAGGTAAAAAAACCTCCCCAAAATAAGCAAAAAAACCCACCTTATAAACCCCTAACTGGATTTCTTGAACATTATAAATTCGTACCTGTTCTGGTGGTAGTGTTCATTCCTTAATACTTGTGAACAACATGATGATCTTCTGAAATAGTATATTGGTAAACATGGCAAAAGCTGGTTTAGAAAACACGGGTTTAGTTCATTATCTCTAGAATTTAAGCTATTTATATTCAGAAAATTTAGCATCATATTTTCCAAAACATGTATGTACAATTCAAGTTATATCTTAAAGGCATTATTTATATAATGGACTTGATTTTCCTTTTTTTGCAGGAATAGAGAAAACTGAGTGGTCTCCATTAGTGCTTGACAAGTTGAAAAAACTATTATTGAAGCAAATCGTCACAATTACAGTGAAAAAGATTAATGGAAATGTTAATTTAGTAACAGTGGAGAAACACTTTGACAATGGTTATCTAAATGTAGCTGACAAACTTCTAAAGGAGGGTTTGGTCAAATCTTGCAGTGCTGAAAACTTGCATAGTGAACATCAAGGTACATGCTTCAGCTTAATTATTTCAGTTTGCTTATTCTGAAGAACTTGTAAGCACATGGGGTGGCTGAACGACTTTTCCTTCTAAAAATCCTGGACAATGCTACATGTCACCTCTTAAATTAGGGAAGCAGTGTACTGTGTATTTTGCTCATTCACTTTGTTTTTTGTAGGTAATGGAGGTGAGATCAACTGCTGCTGCACGGAATTAAAACTGCAAGTAAGATTCACTCCAAACAATACTTTCTTATGTTTCCAGAATTGAAAAGAAACCCTGTGTAGGAAGCAAATGGGAGTAGGGGGAATAATAGCTAACTGTGAAACATAGAAGTTTTGTGAAATGCATCCTGACACTTTTTCTCAGGTTTATTTTATATGTGGTAATAATTAGAGCATCCTGAAGCTGAGGGAGTATAATGTATAGAGCACAAAGACTTCATTAGTCGGTACTTTGCCCCACAGACAGCTCCTACTTCATTTTTTTAGAGTTTGAAGTCTCAGGAGTGGCACTTTTCTCGGTTGTCTAATTTAAGATGCTGATCTCAATCTTAATTTGAGTATTTAATCAATTTGGTTTGAGAAGGCTGCTTCAGGAAAAAAAGGAAGGGAGGGACACATACATGGACAAGGGGAAGGCAGCTACAATTCTGTTGGCTTTTTACCCCTCCAGAAGATTTTACAACAGAAAGGAACTATATATTTATCAAATTAATACGGTACTTAGCTGAGTTTGTCCTGTTAGGATTACCCTGATCTGAAATCAGCAATTTGAAAAAACCAGAATTGTGTACTTCTTTCTGCTTATTCCACAGCTTGAGAAGCATAAACAAGTCCTACTCTTCCTTTTAAACAAGTTTGGTAATCCAGATGGATTCACTGATATGAAAAATCTGTTGAAGCACTAAGTCTCTGACATGCACCATTTCATTTGCGTGTCCACCAAGTTGCTGCAGTTCCTTTTTTAGAAGATAAAGAGCATCAGCTTAGAAATTGAGGGTCACTTTGTAGAAACTGTGCTGTTTAAGTACCTGCATTTATCTGTATGCTTGGATTGTTACTGTGACACAAGTATGTAACTTAAAGGATTGCAAAGCTGCAAACTAAAATTTCTGTTCTGTTCTTGTTTTATGCCACCATGTGCTACTGAACTTTTTGCTTGGATTTTTTGTTGAATGCACAGAAGTTTATGGAATGGCCATTACATCGTGAGTCTGTCTGCAGACTTGTATTTGAAATTATTGTAATTATAAGGCTCAACTTTGGTACCATTAATATTACATGAAAAACTATCTTTTTTTGATTACTCATCTTGCAGCCTAATTTCTGGTCTGAAGTTGGACTGAGATTTGTTCTTCATAAACTTAATTTCAGTATCATTAAAGGTTGAATGTTGTCCTGGACTGCATACAGTACGCAGTAAAATCAGTACTAAAATCAGTAAATACTTTAATGTACACAGTTCTTTACACTTATGCTGTATAATATGCATCTGTGAATATTATTTTGAATAATACTCAATTTTGAAGTGAATTGTATTGAAGCTGTTTTGTGTGTAGCTACATCATCAGGATTTCTACTCCATCAAGTTTTCAGATCAGAATAGAAAAGACCCATTCTGGGATCTGACAAAAATACTGAATCAAATTATTAACATATTTTCAGTATTTCTTCAGTTCAGGAATGTCAGATTATTGTTCGTGGTACACAGAACACATTTGCTGATTGAAACTGCACGGTCAGCCTTTTTGTCCACTTAAAACACACGTTTCAAGTTTGGGCTTTTGTAGATTGGAAGAATCTTGAGATTAAAATTGTTGCAAAATATTTTCCTTTGACTTAATGTTTTATTACACAAATTGCCTCAGTTATTTTTTTCCTGCCTCTTAGTTTTTGTTGCACCATATTCTTGCAGTAACTAGTAATTAGATAAATGCTTGCCCTTGGGTTTCTAGAGTTCTGTTCATGCCCCTGGTTCTGAACCGAGACTGTGACTGTGTCAGGTGTCCTTTGACTCCCTGGGACCAGAGTGAATTGCACAAGCATTTGCCCCCAAGCAAAGCACATGTTTTAGTCCTCCCACATCTCCTGTTCACTTGTCCATAATCTCCCTCTCCTAGCAGCTACTTACTGCATTTCAGAGGATGAGTTTGACTGCAGTTAGCCAAAAGCAGCCACTTTGTCTGCATTTCATAAGCAGGAGAAAGGAAAAGTGAATCTTGTTCTACTTGGGTAAAAAAACCCTGGAAAGCAGAAGTTGGTGTTTCACAAAGGCAGCTGGCAGTAACTGGAGAAGTAAGAGACTTCCTGTGGTTCAGCTACTTAGTTCATCCCTTCTTTTCAGATGAACTCTTGGCAGCATTGATGTAGGAACAAATCATTCAAGAAATGTGGAAACCCAGTGGAGTTACTTATGTAGCCCTGGGTTCCTCTTGCATTGTTTTTTCTCTGTTGGTTTTAATCTCTAATTGAAATCTTTTCTTAAAGCAATGAACTGTCACCTATGATTATCTCAATGCCTGTATCGTTATCTCTGAACAAAGGATATTATATTAAATACTTAAACAATAACATCCATGCTCTTGCAAATAAAATTTCTTTGTTCTCTCCTGGACAAGAAAAACAAAAGTGAACTGTAAGTTGAGAATAACAGTACTTCTGAAAGGGATGTAGTATGAAATTAATAAAAATTACCTAGCTCTGCAAAACAGGGCTTTTTTTATCCTTACAAGATAATTTTCATTTATGAGTCACTGTTGGAGGATCTGGAGTATACTTTGCTCATTGGCCTTGACAAATTATTTATTATTTAGCGCTTGGTGTGTTCCTAACTCCACATACAGTGAGGTAGACACAAGGGAGTGTTTTGTCTGTACAATTAGAAAATTATTGATCTGTGTTTAGGTTTTATGTGGGAAGAGCTGTGCAAGCTCTTTGACTAAAAGAGCTCAGTTCTGTGCAACTACCAGTACCAGCACAGAATAATAATAACAGCATAATAACAAAACATAATTTTTAAAACAGGCCCCTTACATCATTCCTCCGGGTGTAGTAGGTGTGAATATGGTACTTCTGCTCACAGGTCAAGAATAGTTTTCTGTGGAGAAACAAGCATTAGGAAAAACACTCAAAAAGAGTTGAATCCTACATGAAGCTCCTTTGGGGCTGCTGTGAGGCAGTGGCTATGGCTGTACTTGTGCTCTGGGCTACTGCCAGGCCGGCTGGCTGTGCTCCAGGGCTGCTGACATCTTCGGCCATACCGAGTCTATTGGAGGAGCAGCTACATCAAAGTTCCTCCTAAATTTAACCTACAGCAATGTGGGTGTTCCTGGGGTTGTTTCTCCACCCCTCAGTTCGTAGTTGTAGTTTCACACTGTAGTGGATGTGGAGGAGAGGCTGTCACCGCTGAACACGGTGTGAATCCAAGTGGGGAGAAGGCTGCTCATAACCCCCGCAGGTGCACCAGGGCCGTGCAGAGTCTGCCGAGAAAAGGTAAAGTAGGGTTCACAGCGCTTTCCCCCGCCGCCCTTTTCAATTGAGAACATCTTAAATCTCCGGTTGGGAGGGTGGGGGCCGTGCGGGGCTCAGAGGTGCTGGGGGTTCTCTCCCCCAGCGGAGCCGGGCGTGCAGCGGGCTTCGAGAGCACCCCCCGCCCGGCTCCTCCTGCGGCTGCCGCAGGCCGCTGCCTCCCCAGCCCGGCGCGGAGCAGGACGGGGAGGCGATGGGGCCCGGGAGAGCCTTCCCGGGGCGGCGATGGGGCCCGGGAGAGCCTTCTCAGGGAGGGCTGGGGCTGGTCCGCAGCGGGCCGGGCGGTCCCGGCGGGGACACCTTGCTGTGCCCTCGGCGGAGGGCGCGGGGCAGCGGGGATGTGGCAGCCGGCTCAGAGCCCCTGTGCAGCCGGAGACGGGGAGGAGGGGGCAGGAGGCACCCAAAAGGCCGGTTCCGGAGCCAGGGTCGCTGTGCCGCTGATCCGCCGGAGGGACGCCCGGGCTCAGTGCGGGGATTGCGGCCGGAACACGGCGTCAGTCTGTTCACTCCAATAAATAAATAGATAATAAATAAATAGTGCTATGCTGCGTTAGTAAAATTAGTAACATTAAAAAAAAAAAGAAAAAAGCAAAACCCAAAAAACCCCAGGTAACCAGACTCGGCCCGTGCTCTAATGCTTTAACTGGTTTCTTTCTAGCACTTTTGGGGTGTGGCCAAGGGAGAGTGCTGAGCCTGCCAGGGCAAGCTTTCCAACAGGTTGTATCATCTCGTGTCCTGAATAGAAATCTTTCTGCAAAAGACATAATAACAACTTGATCAAGGCTTGATAACTGACGGGCCTGGGATAATTTCTGTAATGTGTCCAGATACTTCATGAAAGAAATGAGAGTTAGCTTTTTTTGTTTATTTTGCATAGTAAAGATGAGGCATCACTGTGAGATAAATCCTCCACGCAATCAGATTTTCCCACTTTATTCAGCAAGGGCTGTGCTGGACCGGCAGTGTGTGTGCTGACCCATTTCTCATCTTCTGCCTGTTGGGGTATCAACCATGTCATCTTCTTTGTGTGCTCTTAAAGATGCCTGGCTATTCCAGGAAGACTTTAAGAGGAATAAGTAGATGGAATGGCTTAGAAAGTAGATCTCTCTTGACCCTACCACAGTTCTTAAAAAAAAAAAAAAACCAACAACAAAAAACACCCATGTGGAAGGTCCCTACTTTCTAAAGTAGGGCTTTTAGGAAGTCTCCTTTAGGAAGGGCCCACAGACCACTGTCCTGAAAAATGCGTGCAGGTAAGAGCTTGTACGTGTTTGTACAAGTGAGGCCATGGAGATCTTTCCCAGGCTGTGGCTTGTCCTTTGGGGCTCGCAGAGACGCAGCAGGAAGATAAGGTGAGCATTTGGGTTAGTTTTGTAATAGGGGGTAGGTATGAGATTATCTCAGCCCATATCATATTGTGAGAGCTACACTGAGTGCCAGAGACGTTAATAAGGGATTTTTCATCTCCCTCTTCAGCGTCTGCTGTAGGGAATCACTGAAGCTGACAGCTCTCCCACTGGATTCTTTGGGAACCATTCACAGCTGCTCCTGCTGTAGGTAGATCTGTAGCTGATCTACCTCAGGTGTGGATGCTTCTGGGTGATGCAAAGCAGTGCAGGTCAGGCCAGGCACCCAGCTGGAGATTCCCTGCCCAGATTTGCACATCTTAGGTGAGGGGTGACAAAACCAATTACAGTAATTGCTCCAGAACCCATAGCCTTGCATGAGTTCTCAGTAGGGTGTGTGACAAAGTTACATATATGCTTTTATAATTTCAGTATAATTAATTATATTGGTTGCTTGTGCATTTTCTTATGGTGCTGTTTGTCCTAAGACACCAAATTCCCACAGAACACTGTTCCCCTTTTCTCTGCCACTCCATGAAACGTTTCTTCCCAGCATCCACACTGGCTGCGCCCTGCTGCAAGCATCAAGTGCTTGTGTTGCTGAGGCAGGCTCGGGCTCCATTGGGTGGGTTTGCATGTGACAAAAGATTTAAAAAGTGAGACATTCACGGAGATACTCCTGCTGCTCTAGCCACAGACAAAGTCAGTAGCATAAGCACTTCTGTCAGAACAAACTACACAATAAGTTCAGCAAAAGCTCTCAGGTCAGGAAAGTGTCTTTTATTCTGTAACTCATGGGTCGTACAGAACCTGATCTGCAGCATGTTGACTTTGACAGTACCCCATGTGAGCAGAGCTGCAAGATCAAGGTCTCTTTATGCACAGGGGAAAAGAGCCTCTCAAAACTCCCTCCCTGCAGAACTGGGCAAGGGAGAATAAATAAACTGGTTTTGCAGAGCATTTTATGGAAATTCAATCCTGTTTATCCCTTGGAGAAAAACATTGCCAAAACTTTTAGACTGAAATTTGTGATGTTTGTTTTAAGGAGCAGTTAAACATTTCGCTGTTATCTTCCTTCTCGCCCCTTCAGTTTCAGATCCCACTGTGAACTGCCCCCAGGCAATGCCTGTGCCTGGGCAGAGGGGGTGCGTGGGGCTCTAACAGAAGTTGCCCACTGCCTCCAAACCTTGGCAAGAAGAAAAAAGTAAAATTTACTTTTGGAAAACAAGCTGAGAGAGACTGAAAAAGCAGACAGGAAGATTGGTTTCTTCACTCTCTCCCTACATCTGAACATCAGATGAGCACGTGGCCGTGAGCTCCTCTCAGCACGCTGGGGCCATTCCTCAGTGACAGGAGTTTGCTTGGCTTGTTAAGAATATGTTTTAGTGAATATGCAGTGTAATCTTTCCTGCTTTCTTCACTATCAAAATGAGTAGTATTTTGCAATGTTGAAAGACATGTTGGGAAGGTACCTGTCAAGAGGAGCTTTCTTCCCCTTTCTCCCTCTCTCTCCTGTCTCTGCTCTCACTCCTCCAAACACAGTACACATGGTTACAACTCTTACTTAACTTCGAGTAAATTGTCATCATATTCATGTGTCCAGGTGAGAATCTGGGTATCAAAATAGGAGTTTTGACTTAGTGTGGTTTAAAAAAAATATTTTTGACTCGATGTTGAGGTAGATATTAAAATTCCCTTAGTAGCTGAGAAGATAAAATGAAAAGGTCCTTCACTCACCACCCCATCCCCCAGCAAAGCTGCTGTCTAAGGTTGCTGCTGCTAATCCTGGGCTAATGCTGATGAGCAGCAGGTGATGATGAAGCTTTCTTTCAATTCCTGCTTCTGAGAGTCTGGCTGAGCTAAAAGGCAAAGAATTCATCCTGCAGATTAGTTGATTTAAACCCAAGATAAAACCAAGTTGTAGAAACATCTCAACCTGTCGATGTTTTGTATGAAAACAACATGAAATCCCCCCGCACCTGTCACATGTGGCTGCAGGCAGGGGCCTGTCCTGCTTTGGGTGATGTGCACTCTGGAAATAGCTCCTAGGAAAAATGTCCTTGAGGCATGGCAGAAGAACGACCTTTCTTCTGTGGCATTTGCAGGGCTTGAAGTTCCTGAGGGACACATATTGGGGCTTCCCCAAGGAAGTCATGTTTTGTGTTGATCTCCCTTTACTTAGCCAAGCTGAGGATCTGTTCGTTTGGTGGGGGCAGTCTGGTGGGGGTGTTGGGAGGATGTGCTGGAGGGTGTGTTGTTGTGTCTGTAATCCCTAGTGGGGTGATCCCAGAGGGGATTTCTTAATCCCCTCTTCATTTTGTACCCGTGCAGGCAACTGAACATGGCCTGTTAGGGGTATCTTGCCTTGTCTGATGTGAGGGATATATCATTTGCTGCAGAGACAAGTCTTTCCTGAGAAGAACCCCCCTCTGTTTTCTTAGAAAAAAAATTAATAGAGCTGGTTATCAAGAAATACACTTACTTGTCTCTAACGACATGCAGACATGAAGAAAATCTGCTTTTGCAATGAAAGGGGCAGAGAATCCCATCAGGAATCTGGTCAAGTGTGCTCCAGTGAGTGCTTTTAATCTCGAGAAAAAAATAAATATACATGTTTGAAATAGAAAGCCAAGAACTCTACGAGATACGTTTGGTCTAAATCTGGGCATGCTTGAAAGTGTCACTGAAATCCACCTATGATGTGATGGCAGCCTCGCTGATTTCAAAGGAAAAATGAGCAGAAAATTGAGTTTGCCGGACAGTTATGCATAAAAACATCTCCCCAGAAAGCCAGTCCTTGTAAAACAAAAGGCATGAAAGAGCCTGGGTTTGAGTGCTGCTGGAGACCCGTGCTGGGGTGGGACAGGTCCCCAGGGCGGGGCTCCACTGCAGGCTCGGGGGATGCGGCTCGGACCGTGCTCGGGGAAGCTCCGGAGCGGCTCTGCTGGGCTCTCCACCGCCTTCCCCAGGCACACGGGGCCCTGCTGGGACTCAGCTGTGAAAGGGAGGTACACAGGGGAGGGAGAGAGGTCTGCGTGGGCATGGAGAGGAGGGGAGGCAGGGCTAGGCTGTCCCTCCTCCCGTGCCCGGGCTGCTCTCTCCGGATGTGATGGGAAAGGAGGGGAGTATGTTGAGAGATTTTCTTTTCTATTATTCCCTCATTTTCATGGTTTTTCCTTCTATCTGTTCCCCACCCTTCTCCCCAGGGCAGAAGTTACTTTTGCCCCTCAGACAGAATGTTTCTGAGCTCACCACCCGAGATACCCAGGAAGAAGATGACCAGCTGCAGGTAAAGAAATCTGCTTTAGGAATTGGATTCCTATTCCTCTCCCGTTTTGTTTGTTTGTTGTTGTTTTTTATTTTTTTTCCCTCCAGATTTTTCACCATGAACCTCTTGTCATTTGAGTCCATCTGCGTTTTCCTGCTTTCCCAAGGTATGTTTAAAGTTGCCATTTTGCATCAGTGGTTTTTGTCTCGGGTGTTTCCCCATCTCTGGATGGAGTTCTTTGCTCTGAGGAATGAGAGACAAGTCAGTGCCTCTCCAGGAGGTTTAGGGATAAACTTCTGAAACGTGGTTTCACACAAGAGGGGAGAAAATAATACCTGGAGAAATAGCGTTCTGAGAATTTGAACACGTGACTGATCTGTATGTAGTGTGTGATTCATGTGGGAAAAGCTGATGTCATGATATTAAAAGTGCATAAATCTATCCAGTGTTTATGACTAATCTCAGAAGCCTAAGGCTGGCCTAGCTCTCATTCTTGTACTGTGTCCCTGAATGCAGTGAACAGTGGGACTGTCCTGCCTGCTGGAGCCATGTCCTTGTCATTTTTCATGCTCTCTGTGTCCCTGCTAGATGGAACTTCCTGACATAGATACACTGCTGTGTCACCGAATTATTTTTTGCAACTGTGAAATCTGTACAGCAAACCAGCATTTTTGCTTTTATAGGTTAAATCCTGTATGTCTTGTTAAAGGATGATTATTGTTTGATCCCACAGCTTTGCTGGTGTTGGGTATACAACAAATCCTTGTTGATCAGGAGATGATTGGCAAGATCTCAGCTGCTGGCCAATGTAAGTTTGTTTTATAAAGCAAGTCTCTTCTATTTCTGAATTCCCTCTGTCTTCAGTTGTTTTAAGTGTGTTTTGTTTTGTTTTTTAAAGTTTTTTTGTTGTTGTAGTTATTTACACTTGTTAGCCCCTCTTCAGTTCATAAAGTCCCCAGCAAAGCTCTGGCAAGCAGAGCACTCTGGCTGCCTCTGCCCTAGCCTGGCTTTCTTCCTCAATGGTGTTAGCTCTCCTGGGACCTGATCTACTCTGTTTTTTTTCCCAAATTGGCTATTTGCCAACTGGATGGTGTTGCTGTCAGTTCCTTCAGAGCCTGCTCCAAGCAATCCTGATTTAAAGAGCTGTGTTTAATTACAGACTTGATCAGACCTCCCACGTGGGTAGCTCTTTCAGGCTGTAAAGCCAGCACCAGTCAGGTTGCTGGGAGCAGGAGTGGTGGGGCTCTGGCTGGCCGGAACGTGCTCACCTGCAGCTCCCTTGTTGTGCTTGCAGTCAGTTACTGATAAACTGTCATTTCTCTCCCGATGGCCATTTGTTTCTATTGTCTATACCAGGCATGCCCTCCAGCTCTGTCCTGTAGCACCATGTGTTCAGCTCAGACTTTCCATCCCGAGGTGCTGTGTTTGGGTGTTTTTCCCTGCTGCATATGCCCAGCAGTCCTTAGTGGGCTGCAGACATCCTGCCCTACGAGTCCCTGTGGAAGAGCTGCATTGCACCCCTCAACTGCAGAGCCACCTGGGGAGTGTTTCTCCATGCTGAGCCCAGTCTGGGGGCTCTGCAGTTTTCTCAGTGCATGCTTAGGCAGGGATAACAGCCCTGCTGCAGCTCCAGGTTCAGCCCAGCTCCCAGGGCAAGGCTGACAGGGAGGCTGTGCTCCAGCTTGTCCTCAACACAGTGCCCAGGGCAAGGCTTGCTGCCTCATTGGGAGAACCAGTGACCCAGAAGGGAACGCCTCACAACCTTCAATCCCAGTAATCTGGAAAACCCTAATTATAAATTCAGGTTTTGGCTAGCAGGAATGATTTGGAAAAAGGAGTGATAATAAAAAGGTTATAATAATGGGGGTAGAGTAATGTCACTGGCGAAAACAGCTCTTAGTGAGTCAATGTGCTTGATCTCTAGTGAACTTCTGGATTCATTTTCCCTTGAAATTGATTCTGGAAATGCTGCAGAGGAAACTTCAAAATTTCCCTTTAAATTCTTTGAAAATGACTCTTCAGAGTCTGCAGCCTGCTATTTATTTATTAATGTCAGTGAAATTGTGGGTTTCCACTGCAGTAAAAGCACATCAGAAAGTTATACCTGGGAGCAGTCATGTTCATGCAGGCAAGGGTGATACAAAGACTCATCTCTGAAGAGGAGATAAAAGGCAGATTTTCATGAAAACTCTTTCTGTCAGTGTCTGGGAGCTGTTCAGCGAATTTGTGTTCAGGAAAATAAGAGCCTGTTTTGAAAAATGTGCTGCAGGTGAAACACACTGGGCTCTGTGGGACTCAGTAGGCTTTGCAAATGCCTCCTGGATTTACCTCTGTGCCGTGGGCTGGGAGAGCCTGCAGGTCCCACTGGGCAGGGCTCCCTTTCCCTGCTGCTCACCCCTCCCTCTGTGTCCTGTCTGGGCAAGCATCTCTCCCTGTATTTGGTGCTCCTTCACTGCACTGGCTGCTCCGGTGCTGTCACTGAGACCAGGCTGGGGCCCTGAGCTCCGAGGTGAGTCACAGACTGAGAGCTGAGCTGGAGCTGCTTCAGGCCAGAGCAGAGGTGCGTGTGGTCTTTGGGTTGTGAATGCTGGGCTGCCCTAGTCCATCCTCTGCAATTTGTCTGGATTTTCAGTGCCTGGCTGCCTGCTTCCGTAGAGTGGGGCTAGCAAAGTGCAGTTTTACAGTGTATATATTTTTTTTTTCTCCTAGTAATGCAGTGCTCTGCCTTGTTAGATGTCCTGTTCCTCCTGGATGGCTCCTACAGCATTGGCAAAGGAAGCTTTGAAAGGTCCAAGCACTTTGCAGGCAAGCTCTGTGACGCCTTGGACATCCATCCAGACAGAGTGAGTGTCAGAAATATCTCCTCTAATTCTCAAACAGCTTGGCAATGTGTCTAAAGGCCAGTGGTAAGGTGCTGAGTGAAATTGCAAAATTCAACCTACCAGGGCAGAGTATTTATTCAGAAAGATGCAGTTTGTGAAGCAGTGGGATTGGAGGATGCTTCTTGGTTTTTCACTTTAAACAGCTCCTTTGGAACTTGAGAAAAGACATCCTTCAAATGAAAGATTATGATTTGGGGTTTTTTTATTGATATTATTTTGTTTTAGATGCTCACAGATTAAAATAGTTGGATTTCTGTTGCTTTTCCTTGGAAAGCTGCAGAATTAGTCTCTGGGAAGTTAACTACCTTTCTATACAAATGTAAATGATACAGTCTGCTTGCTCTGCTTCCCCCAGAAGGAGAAGGGTCCTGTGCTGCTGTAGTCTCAGGTCTTGCTCCCTGGAGTTAGCTTTGAGGCACCTCTGGGCCTGAATGACACATCCTGGGATTTGTCTGAGGGGATTTCAAGGCAGACTGGCTGTAGTTCCAGCTGTGAATCAGTCCCACAACACTACCTCAACTGAGGGCCTTGGAGCAGACTGGGACAGTTGCTGGACTTGATTCCATGCCAGAGCCTTTCCAAATAAGTATCATGTCTTTGGGAAGGTTGTGTCAGTGAGTATTTAATATTTGCAGATTTGGTACTGTGTTTTGTTTTAATTTTTAAATACCATCCTTCCCCTAGTCTTTCGCTTAATCCTCACATAGACTAGACTGAAAATTAATAGTCTTTTCACCTTTGAAGTTGTCACATTCCATAATACCTCTTGTAAGACTTCAGTGAAGTATTCTGGATGTATTGCCCAGTACAGACCATTTAGTCTATCTGCATTTTCAACTAGAGAAAATGGTTTTAGAGGAGCTATTAGAAAAAGTTTTGGTTTGTGTTGCCTACTGTGCTCAATGCCAGAGGGAGCTACTCTTGGTAATGGAAAGATTGCCTGCACAGTGTATAAATGGGTTGGTGTAGAAGGTGTTATTTATAAATTTACTGCCCCTGAGGCTGTGAGCTGCTCTGAGTTATTTATCTCCAGATAAATATAGATCCTGAGCTGCCTGTAACTGCAGCAGAGGCTCCTGTTGTTACCAGATAAACTTTTTTGCTTTGTTTATAGTCTGTATAGATAATACTGGGGTTTCTGCTCTATTTTTAAGTTCATTTAGAGTGCCAGTGTCTCAACAGCAAAAACAGAGTTTGCCTCTATACAGTTTAGTCTTCCCACATTTGTAAACTGATCAAAAGAGCAAACCTTGCACAGACACCTTCCATAACCTTTAACCTTTTCTTTTAGGTCCGTGTGGGAATGATACAGTTTAGCTCAACTCCCCACCTTGAATTCCCACTGGATTCTTATCTAACCAAGCAAGAAGTGAAAGAGAGAATCAAGAGGACTGTGTTCAGGTCGGCTTATTTTACAGCTCTCCTCTTTTATAAAAGAAAAAGCAACAAAACCCTCTCAATCCAGAATAATCTCCGGATTGAGAGGGTTTTTGAGGTTTAGAAATCTCTGCTTCTGCTGTGCTTACACCAGTGTGATGCCACCAGGGAGGGGGCTCAATGAACACTGTGGTCCATGATCCACAATCCCCTGAAAATGTGAAACCTAGTCTGTCTTAGTGAAAGTTGACAGGGGACACCATTTTCAGTGTCCTATTATAACGTGGTAAATAGAGAGTTTTCTAGGTCTTTCTTTCTATTTGAGCCAGGCAGTGGGTTACATCCTCCGTGGAAAAGCAAGCATGGTGCTCCCTCATGGCTGAGCAAAGGCAGCACAGTGTGCTGCCTCATTTTTTGGTGGTTGTAATTTCCTTTGTCCTGTGAGTTGGTGACAAACTGCTGGTCTGCAGATATCTCTGTGTGCCAGCTGAATTCAAGAGGATCAGGTTTTCAGTTGGAAACCTTTTTTCTTCCTGATTGTTAAGACTTGGATGTCTTCCCATGACCCCAGGAAATGGAGCCAGAAGTCCAAAGAAGAGCTGTCCTTAGGGCCTCTCAATATCCAAACTTTCCATCTCAGAGAAATACATTTGGATCTACTAAGGATCTGACAATCACCCCAAAATAACACTTGTTTTGATGCTAAGTAAGGTGTTTGGTATTGGTAAGGCCTCTGGGTGTCTACTCTTTTAGCTGATCTGCATTAGGACTGAGGGTTCGATCAACATTTCCCATGGATATCTGCTGCTCTCAGCATAACATACATGTTGCAAGCAAATGTGATCAGTTTTGCATTTTTCAAGCAGGATGAGTTGGCTGGATTTTGTTGTATTTCTTTTGATGAGTTTAGCAAATCAAGAAAACCTCTTGTGTACTGTTACAGGAAAAACTCAAGAAGACAAGATCCATTCCCCCTCTCTGGCTGTTGTTGAAAGTCTGTGAGAGCAGAGAAAGTGAAGCAGCATTTGCTGTCTGGCACTGCATTTCCTTGATGACAACAAAGGGATGCTGACAGATCAAACAGAAATAATGACTTTTTGCCTGGGTATTTCATCAGGTTTAAATGAAAAGCTGACATTTTGAAGTAGATAAAATAGTTGTGGATGGATTCCAGTTGGCTTCTGAAAAAAAAGTGGATGTTTGGCATCTTGGTTGAGAGGTTCCTTGATGTGCTTCTGGTGAGCCTTTGGCCAGCAAGGCATTTCCTGACTTCAGCCCAGAGCTGACAGCACTTGGAAGGAGGCAGCACCAGACTAAAGTGAAGCTTTTGTGATTTATTTGGAGACTGCTGGTCTCTCTCTGTGAATGCTGTCCAAATAGCTTTGGAATTCCTTGGCCAGTTCCAGCCATACTCGGTAGTAATCTCAAGTTAAATTTCATATGAATTTCTTTCATGTAAGTCAGCAGCTGGTTACAGGAGCAAAGCCTTCTTAGTGCTGTCACTGAAGAAAGACAGCAGGTAAAGTCCAGATCTCCTTGTACTTCAGAAAATCCTTATTGGAGTAATGCCTCAAACACGCTTTCACTGTGTCAAAACCCAGTGAAGCTCCAAATGAAAATTAATAAGCAGTTGAATTTAATGAGCTCTTTATTAACTTTTTCTAATCCTCAGGGCTCACATGGGCACAGTGTACTGAGTTCATCAAGATTTAGTCACTACACTGACTATGCACAGTGTATTTTTCCTCATGCAAGGCACTATTCACTGAAACATCTCACAAACATCTGGTCAGAAAAAGGCAAATTTGGACTTGCTATGAACACATGGTCACTGAGTATGCTTGGAAAGGATGGAGTGCAGAGGAGGAGGAAGTTCAAAGCAAAGAGGCCTAGCAAGTACAGAATGAAAAGAGTTTCTGTGAAAATCAGAGGGTAGATGGAAAAACAACAAACTTGGGCATCATAAATGCTTTTCTAGACAAAACAAATCAGGAATCAGGTGCTAGGGCAAAGATGGATGTTCAGAAAGCAGATGAGGTGTGTTTGGGTCAATGCAGACAAAGTACATGAATCCTCCAAGGAAGGAGTGACACTTGTGCTTTGATTCCTGTGGATTACTCTGGACAGCAATAAAAGCAGCCCCAAAGGGCAATTACAGGAAATAATTGATAGCACAACTCTTTGGACAGAATTAGAAGACAGCTGGAAATGTTCACTTATCTCTAGTGGCTTTATTATCACCAGTTCTGTGCCATGTGTGGGAAGAAGCTGAGTGGGGCAGGGGCTGAGGAGAAGCACTTGGGGGTGCTGATGGAGGAGAAGCTCAGCGTGAGCCAGCAATCTGTGCTGCCAGCCCAGAGAGCCACCCATGGGCTGGGCTGCATGGAAAGGAGCAAGGAGCAGCAGGTCAAGGGAGGTGACTGGGGCCCTCTAGTCCGTTTTTTGAGATCCCACCTGGAGCACTAAATCTGTATGTGGGGGGCCCAGCATAAGAAGGATGCGGGCCTGTTAGAATGAGTTCAGAGGAGAGCAACTGAGATCTTCAGAGGGCTGGAGAACCTCTGCTTTGAAGACAAGCTGGGCAGAGAATGTTTTAGGGAGAGACGCCTCTGCCCAAATGAAGGCACAAGTGAGACCGTATGATGACAACACAGATTTTATTTAACAAGAAATGTGAGGGGGAGAGATAGAAATAGGAAAGAGGTCTCAGAGAGAGAAAGTGAGCAAAAGAGAATCTGTTGGAACTAGATGATCTTTGAGGTCCTTCCCAAACTAAACCATTCTGTGATGCTAGAGGATGTGTGGATGTGTATTGACATTACTGTTATAATAATAATAATAATAATTTGCTACTACTACTCTTTTGTCTTCTTCTTCATCATCATCATCATCATATTATTATTATTATTATCATCCCTATTCTTCTTCCCCTTCTTCTTCTCAGTATTTATTTCTACTGTTTCTTCTTCTACATCAACTTTTTCTTATCCTTATTCCTTTTCTTATTCTCAGTCTTGTTTTCTTCTTATTATTCTTGTTTAAATTCTTATTCCTTTTCCTATTTGTATTTTTTCTCATTCTTATTCGTTTTTTCCTTTTTCTTATTCTTAATCCTTTTATTATTCCTACCCTTGTTCTTATGTTTTTTATTTTTCTTATTCTCATTCTTATTATTACTACTCTTTTTTTCTTGTTCTTATTCATACGCTTAATTCTTTTTCTTATTTACTACTACTATTTCTTCAACTTCATAATCTTCTTCGTACTGTTGTTAGTCCTATTCCTATTCTTTTTCTTTTTGTGGTTTGTTTTTTTTGTGTGTGTGTTTTGTGTTGTTTCTGGGGGTGTTTTTTTTCCTTTTTTTTTTTTTATTACTGCTAGTATTTCTTAAACTCAACTTCCCTCTCTTTTGGAAGAATTATGTGAGGGGCTGTGCGGGGCAGAGATCGGGCTCCCTTCCCTTCTTCCTCCTGCAGCTGCTGCTTCCAGTTCAGCAGCCATGTTTTGCTCCAAGTCCCTGTGTTCCTCTGGCTGCTGGCCAGATGCCTGGACCTCAAGCACAGCCTTGTGCACGATCTGGCAGCTGATGTGCCACGCTAAGTCCAGCAGAGCCTGGCTGCAGCCTGGGGGACTGTGTGGGGCAGGCACTGGGCTGTCTGTCCCTGCCCATGGCACCTCCTCCCTGAGGGCAGGAGAACCTGGTGCCTTTTCTGTCTTGCGAGCCAGAGGCTCGGGGGACTCCTCCTGCTCAGCAGCTCCAGCCAGAGCAGCAGCTGCCAGCTCATCCCCTGTGGGACTCTCTGAGGCAGGAGAGGCACTGGGCAGCTCACGGGCTGCCTCTCCTGCTACCTCAATGCCCACACTGCTGGGAGAGCGGGGCCCCTCCTGGGCACAAGTCTGGGCATCCTCGTCCTTCTCTGGGTGCAAGGGTTTGTCCCAGGTCTTGTAACTGATGCCTTCTGCCCTTTGGGACAGCCCCTGGCTGCTAACACTTCCTTCCCTTTGGGGCAGCTTTTGGTCACTCCTTCCACTCCATTGGGACAGCTCCCGGACATTGTAGTCTCTTCTTTGCAATAGCTCCTCATCCCTGTTTTCTCCCACTTGGGACAACTCTGTGTTTCTCCTGTCTCCTTCCCACTGGTACATGTGCGGGTGGCCTCGCACATCTTCCAAAGGAGACAGTTCCTGGGATGCCTCCCCTTCCCACTGGGACAGCTCTTGGTATGTCAGATCTTCTTCCCACTGAGACAGCTGTTGGTATGTCAGATCTTCTTCCCACTGGGACAGCTCTTGGTATGTCTCATCCTCTTCGTCCGATGGGTACAACTCCTGGACTGTCACACTTTCTTCCCAGTGGTACAGCTCGTGCTGTGTGCCATCTCCCCACTGGGCTCTCACACCTATCTCCCACTGATGCCTCTCCTGTCTCACCACTCGCCATGGGGAAACTTCCTGGGTTGTCACTTCTTGTTGTTGTTGGTAAAACTCTTGGACTGTCACTTCTTCCCAGAGGCAAAGCTCTCGGTCGGTAACGCCTCCCCATTGGAAAAGCTCTTGCTCCGTGTTGTATTCCCAGCCTTCATCCGTGTGGGCAAAGGCCCCCTCCTCCTCCGTGTCCAAGGAGGACAGGCCTGAGCCTCCGCCTGCCCCCAGCCACTGCCTGCTGAGGGCCTGGTCTTCCAGCCAGCCAGGCACGGGGCTGGGGGACTGGGAGCTGGGGTTCGCCTTGTCCTCCTCCGCGTCTGACATCGTCTGTGCACAGGGATCCCAGGAGCTGCTTCGTCCTGACAGAGCAGCTCTCATGAGACTGAGCTCCCCAGGGCTCTGTGCCCCTTGTATACCCCCCGGGCAGGGCAGGGCTCTGCCGTGTCACAAGGGCCTCTGGGCACCACGATGTCCCGCATCACCCAGGGCCCTGACACAACGTGCCTGTGTCACAAAGGGCCACAACCAGCACCCCTTCAACAGCCAAAATGACCACACTTTTCAAATGGAAAAACAGAACCCATAGAGACATTTGTCAAAGCTGGAAATAAAATTCGGATATCCAAGAGTTCTCATTACTGCACCAATTGCAGATACACTCTGCTGTATGCTAGAAGTCTCTTGGAGACCACTCTGGGTTGGAGAGGGGGGACATAAGGGTGAATAGATGGGACCTGTGGGTAGCAAGGTGAGAAGAATGACAGGATTAGACATCCCCATGGATATATTGTGTGGTGACAAGCAGAAATAGGCTACATTTCCCATTACCAGAGGGTAAAAATTTGAAACCCAAATGGTAAATTCAGTAACAGGGGAGGAATTTTGATTTCTTCCTTTCTGATTATTTCTCCCTGCTTCCTAGAGGTGGGAGCACAGAGACAGGTCGGGCTCTGAAGTACATTCTCCACAAGGGTTTCCCTGGTGGCAGAAACTCAAGTGTCCCTGAAGTCCTGATCATCATTTCGGATGGGAAGTCCCAGGGCAGCACTGCAATGCCTGCAATGCAGGTGAAGGACAGACACATCACAGTTTTTGCAGTGGGAATCAAGTTTCCAAGGTAGGAAACTCTCCGGAGTGGGAAGTAGATACCCAGCTAGCCAAATGGCCAGTCCTGGTGAGTGAGGGGTTGTCTTGGGCTAGATATGAGTTTTGGGAAGAGAAAAGGTGTCCTAGTTTTTGCCAGAGCAGGGTTAACTTTTTTTTCTTGCTGTACCTGAGGGGGTGTGGCTGTGGGTGTGTCTAGGAGATAATCCATATAATTTTATCATTGCCAGGGCAGGGAAAAGAGACTTTCTCCCTTCAGAGAGGAAGGGCGTTCCTTCCAAGGAGGGGAGAAACTGTACTGGACGAACTGAGATGGACTTTTCCAAGTAAATTGATTTTATCTTATACCTATTGTTATTAATATTGTTATTGCTGCTGTTACTGCTCAATTTCTCATCTCATTTCTGTTCCCAGTAAATTGTTCTTATCTCAATCCATGATCTTTGCCTTTCATGTTTCCAGCTGGAGGTGAGAGGGGAAGCAAGTGTAGGCCTGGTTTCAGTGAGAGCACTAAATTGGGGAATACTTAAACCATGACCAAAAGGAGTCTGCAGGGTAATACAGGCATGGGGGGAACACTGACTTGGTGGCTGATGTAGAAGGAGCACCAGAGCTGATGAAGGAAACTTTTCCGCTGAGTACAGCTACGCTACTGCCTGCGACTAAACACACCAGGACCTTGGAAACTGAAGAGTGTCATGGTTTTGCATCAACTCTCTATTTGTTGCACAGAGTTGGTTTTAATTATTAGTTCTTTCTGGGGGAGACTGAGCCGCTGACCCGTGCCTTGCTCGGCAGGTGGCAGGAGCTGCACACGCTGGCCAGCGAGCCCCCTGAGCGGCACCTGCTCTTTGCTGGAGATGCTGACGATGCTGCCAACGGCCTGTACAGCACCTTGAGTGACTCTGTCTGCACTGCCACCGCTCCAGGTGATCCTGCTGGCCCCTCCTCCATGCCCAGGCTTTTATCTTGGACCACGGCACTGAGTGAAGAAGACAGGGCAGTGTTAGGAAGCGTACAGGAGAATTAGCAGGGGTTGCACTTCCAGGTAACCTGCTTCTGGTGCCCAAACTGGATGGCATGCTCCCTAAATACCTTCAAGCTGCAGAATCCTAAATCTTTCTGCACCCAGGTTCACCTCTGAAAATGGGAATATTGGCTTTTGCTCACGTGGCAGTTACGCTAAATTTTCTAATGGACTTGGCTGTGTGTTAAGGGGAGGCACCCAAGGCTTGCAGGAGTTAGAAAGGATAGAACTAGAGAGGTCCAGAGGTAGCAGAAAATCAAACACATGGATGATAAAGGCACCAAAGGGGCTGAAAAGCTGTAATTGAACCATGAATTCAGCAGTGTGAGGTTTATAGCAAAGCAAAGGAGGCTGAATATTTAGCTCCACTGAAAGTGGAGTAGGCTGGTGAGCTTTTCAATAGGAAGTTTCTCCTCTGGGTTCTCATGAGGCTCTTGGAAGCTCTGCCCAGTCTGTTGTTGTCAGGTAGTTGAAAATGGTTGTCTGCTCTCACAGCCTTTTTATTTTCAGGCAGTTGAGGTAAGTTTGCCTTTTATTTTGCTACAGGCTGCAAAGTTGAGTCCCACCCTTGTGAACGCAGGACCCTGGAGACTGTGAAAGAGCTGGCTGGCAGCTATGCGTGTTGGAAAGGCTCAAAGCAGCCCAATGCAGTGCAGGCTTCACTGTGCCCTTTCATCAGGTAAGCTGGACACCCACATCTCTAAAAATGAGTGGGGCTGAGAAAGAAGAGATACAGTAATGAGGCTTTTATCTGACCTTGACTCTTTACTGGGATGAAGATCCCTCAGAAGACTGATGCAAACAGTCTCTAGTCCTAGGAAGAGTCTCTGCTCTGATCATTGGCTGATCTGAGAAGCAAGCAAACAAAGTAATTTTTTTGAGTCCTGAAAATACATCCATAATCTTTAAATGTAAAGATTACAGTTGGATTCAAAAACAGTGGGGTAGATTTGATGAAATTATGCTTTTCCTTTTGCATTTCATTTAGAATGGACATTTTTAAAAAAATACTTCTTTTGAAAACCTGTGTTTTCAAAGGAAAATTTGTTCCATTGAAAACACAGTAAGGTCCACCTCGAAGGTGCCTTGTTAGTATTTAAATTCGTGATAGGTCTTATCCTTCCTGTTTCAGGTGGAAGCGAGTGTTGATAAAACACCCATCCAGATGCTTCCGAACTGTATGCCCAGGTGGGATTTTGCTTTTCCAAAATTTTAATTTATGAAGCAGGAAAGGTAATAACTAGAGAACAAAAAGACAGGAGTTTGCTTTCACTTCTCAAAAATTTTGTTCTGAGAGGCTGTGATCAGTAGATATTTAATCCATTTTTTGTTTCTCATGGGTATCTATGGCCAGAGTCCTTTTGGATTAAAATGTCTCCCAGTAATTTCTCTTCCACTTGAGGAGCCAGTGAATCCTCATCTGTTCATGTCCTGGGAGCAGAGTCTTGCAGTGCTTCCCAGTGGCTGCAGGGAGTCACTGTTCTCCAGCCAGGGGAGCATGCAGTGATGCCTCCAGTCATGCACTTGGTGTACCAGAAGCAGCATCAGGTTAGCAGGGAGCCTGACACATGCTGAGCACCAGTCTATTTTTGTGGCTGTTGAAATTGCTGTGGTCCTTCAGTCCTTTTTGCAAGTTCAGGTGGCAGCAGCTTTATTTCCTTTACCAGTACAACACTGTCCAAGCAGCAGGCCAGACCCTGACCCCTTCATTGCTGCTGAAAACCTGTCAGGGCTGCAGGACCTTTAGCAATTCTCTGTTTATACGAATGTGGTGTCACTGGAATTGTTCCACATCAAATGAAGTCACAGTCTGGTTTGCTTTCTTGCCACAGCCTTCTGGAGGGCCATCCCAAAAGGAAATTGCCATGGAGGTGAGGGTACACATGCCCCTGTGCTAGTTCAGACTGTAGCAAGAGGGGCAGAGCTGTGACCCTGTCATGCTCACGCTGGCAGAGGATGGGGAGGGGCAGGCTCCCTGCTGACTGACAACCTGTCTTTCTCTTCCCTGTCCTGTTTAGACCCTTGTGACTCCCAGCCGTGCCAGAATGGTGGCACGTGTGTCCCAGAGGGACTGGACAGGTACCACTGCCTCTGCCTGCTGGGGTACGGAGGAGACGTCCACTGTGGTAGGTGTGAACCTGTGCTGTCTCCTTCCCTCTCGGCCAAGTCCTGCCTTTGTGGTGCCCTTTGTGCCTCCATGGGCACAACTGGGGTGGGGCCACAGTCTTTGGGGATTTTCCAGAAGGCAGGCCAAGTTTACTATCACACTGATCACACACTGTGTCAGGCCCAGTGACTGGTGTGGAGAGCACCAACACTGACAGTCTCCCCCTGGCATGGCTGCCTTTGTGTCTCAGTGCAGGTGCCATGTGATCAGGAGAACGGAGGCATGGATGTGTCTGTTGGTCCCCTCCCTGCACACATGGGTGCAGCAGGAGCTCCTGGTGTTGGGGGTTCAATGTAAAGAAGCCAAAAACTCCTGATCATTAGAAAACACCTTGTACTTGCTTTCCCCAGAACCAAGGCTCCCACTTCAAAGTGTCTCAAGGTTTTGTAGGTGAGGGTCTGGTGCTTGGACTCTCTCCTTTCTTCAGTACATGACTGTGTCATTCAGAGTGTTTTGCCCACAGCTCTAAGAGAGTGGAGTTGTCACTTCTGATTTGAAGTTTGCCATCTAAAAGTTCATTAATTCCCATAGATATTTCCTGTCTCTAAAGGCTTATATGGCATTCAACCAAAACAAAGCCTGCTCCTAGCACATTTGTTCTCCAGCTCATGATATGAATGGCAAAATGTTTGGGTTACTGGAGACAATGTCCCCATTCCACAAGGCTTCCAGCAGTCCCCTGCTGGGGTTGCTCTGCAAATGACTAGTTGGCTTCTCCCTTTCCAGCAGCAAAGCTGAGCCTTGAGTGCAGCGTGGATCTCCTTTTCCTGATGGACAGCTCAGCAGGGGTCACACTGGAAGGGTTCCTGCGCTTCAAGGCCTTCCTCAAGAGATTTCTGCAAGCTGTGGTGGGCCAGGACTCGCCAATGAGCGTGGGGGTGGCCCAGTACGACGACGAGGTCAAGATACCCATTGGACTGGGCCAACACAAGGACACATTCAGTCTCATGAGGAGTATTGATGCCTTGAATTTCAGTGGAGGAAGAACCCTGACAGGCAGAGCCCTGCAATACATTGCACAGCACGGTTTTAGGAGTACCCCAGTCTTTGCAGATGTGCAGGATGATCTCCCACGTGTGGTTGTCCTGCTCACTGACTCCAAGTCCCAGGATTCGGTGGCAGAAGCTGCCAAGTATGCGAAGGACCAAAATCTCTTCTTGGTGGGCGTAGGCAGCGGCTTCATGAGAGCAGAGCTGACCACAGTGACTGGCAATCCACAGCAGACCATTGTCTACTCAGACCCCCAGGACCTGTTCAACAGGATCCCAGAGCTGCAGAGAAAAATCTGCAGCGTGGGCAATCCTGAAGGTAAGACTGGGGTGTGGGCATTGTGGGACAAGTTTGCCAAACCACTCAGAGATGTCCTGAATTCCATCAGGGAGGAGGGAGGACAGAAGGACAAACATCCTTGTTTTGTTAGTCAGTCACAGATACAGGGTACTTTCCATGAGTGATTTTTGTGATGGATCTCTACCTATAGGTGTGAAAGAAACATAGATCACCCTTCACAGTCAATGATCAGCAGTGTTGAATTTTGCCCATGATTTCCTTCCGCTGCTGTTTTTCACTCCGAAAGGAGTAGATATATATTCTGAGAGATACCATGTTTGTGCTCCTTTCCACAGGCTGCCAGGCCCAGTCTCTTGATTTGGCATTTGCTGTGGATGCTTCGTCTGGAGTTGGCCTGGAGAACTTTGTGCATCTGCGGCGCTTTGTCAGGAGCAGCTGTTTGCACTTCGTCATCAACCGGGATCTCACCCAAATTGCCCTGGTGATCTATGGCAGCAAAGCTCACACTGTGTTTGCTTTGGACACCCACACAAGCAACTCTGCTGTTCTCCAGGCCATCGACCAGGTGCCTTTCCTCGGGGACTCAGCCTCTGCTGGCAGTGCCCTGCTGCACGTGTACAGTGAGGTAATGACGGTGCAGAAGGGAGCAAGACCTGGCGTCAGTAAGGTGGTGGTGCTGCTCACCAGCGGAGGGGGCGTGCAGGATGCAGCCACCCCAGCTCAGCAGCTGAGGCACAACGGTGTCTTGGTGTTCATGGTTGTCATTGGGGATGCAGAGAGGGACACACTGCTGAGAGTTGCTGGGTCTCCCAACTACCTGATGCACATCTCCTCCTATGAAGACCTGCAGTATTACCAAGGCCTTATCATTGAAAGGATCTGTGAAGGTAGGAGAGCCTCCAGTCCTCTCTCTCTGTGTCAGTGCCACCAGCTGCTGCTATTGTAGCTTTTCACATGTTTTAGTGACTGAACTTGATACTGTCTTTTGCACTGTACAGATGGGGAAACCATGACACAGAGATCTGATGACCATCCAGTGCAATCCTAGAGGAATAGTAACCAACTTAAGATTCAGTCCAGTGGGTGAGAGTGGGCATAGTGTGGCTGGCTCTTTCCAGTCCTGCTAGATCTAGGTTCTGCTTTCTCAGAAAGAAAAAGAGGTTTGCTCTTTTTCTGATGTTGCTTTAAATCTGTAGAATTTGCTGGGTGTTACTGTACCCCTGCAGTGTTGCTGGTGAGGCTTCATGGGCCCCTTTTTTGTGCTGGTCCCTGAGTGAGGTCTCTGCTCTTTTGTTCAACAGGTTTGTGACCAGGTGTTTGTAAAGTGGTGAGTCTGCAACCTCATCACTTCTGTTTATCCTTAGTATCCCACTACTGAAATTATCACGTGGGCTTTCGAGATTTTATTTGTGTTGCACTGTATTTAATCTTAAAGTCGGAATCTGTCCATTTTGAAGCCTTCAGACTGTTAAACTAGGCCTTCAGACAAATTGTGATTAATCTTATTTGTAGGACCAAATCATTATCTTCAAAGTGGAAGGGAAGAATTTTCAAATATTCATATTAAAAATCGTGTTGGGGGGATGGAAAAAAAAAAGTGGAGTTTCTTCAAAACTCTAAGTCTAGAATGTGAATGCCTGTGTTTGATGGAAATCAGCTTTTTAGGAAGGACAGCAGCCCTAGTTTTCAGACAGTGGTGGTGAAAGTGGTCCTAGTTAAAATGCAATGCCTTGTTTTCTCATTCAAAATAGCCTAAGCTTAACATCTAGCTATTAGATTTTATGATGTTTTAACATGTTTGTAAAATCAAAAGAAGAAGCATGTTTGAGCTTCAGCACAGAGGTCCTTTTCACCTCTGGGCACACCCATGTCTCCCTCAGTCTTAGAAAGAGCTACAGCATCATCTCTTTGGGGTGAGGAGCTGCTCTCCTGGCAGGCTCTGCAGATGGTTTCTACCTGGAGCTTTGCAGTGTGTTTCTGTTGCTGTGTTGTTACAAAAACAATGTGCTGTACCTTGAAATTAGCTAAAACGCCAGGGGTGAAGGGGAAGAGACAGCAAGGTTCAATGAGCCAGGGTAATAACATATCATTTCCTGAGACTGAATTGCTGCTTTCATTTCATGTGCAGGTAATCACAGTTTGTACTAGATAGGCTGGGACCAAGGGTGATGTAAAGATAAGCCCTTCTCTCAGTCTTCTACTCCCAAGTCCAAGCCTTAATAACAGAACCATTGTCTGCAAAAGACTTAAAAAAATTTATGATTCATTATAAAAGTATTTGAGAAACAGATCCTGCCTCTGGATACCTCAAATATGGTATTAGTTCTGAGGCTCAGCTGAAAAGAGTCCAGAAAAAAAGGACGCAGGGTTTAGGAGAAAAGATTCCAGGTGTTAAATATATATGAATCTGATTAATGGAAATACAAGTTCCTGGGATCATCAAAGTGCAAGAACCTTATTTAAGGTATGTTAACAGCAGGCTTGAGTTCAGAGAAATGGTGTTGTGGCAGAATGGCTCCCCAAAGCAGGGACTGCGAGGTTGTGCTGTGGAGCAAGCAGCCCTGGAGGCATGTGGTGGACACACGACCTGTAGAGCAGAGCACCATGGAACAGCTCCCTGGGAAACAGCAGCACCTGGAAGATGAGTGGTGTGTCCAGGAGATCCAGCTTTCATTGCCAGTGGCTCTTCCAGCCCAGTGAAAGCAAAAGTTTCCATCCCTGGGAACACACTATCAGGCAGGACCCCCTCTCAGAAGTCCCATGATGACAAAAATGCTTTTGAACTCAACTTGGTTCCCTATAAAATCAACTGGAGCTAAAGATTGAGATGTCTCAGGTCTAGGACTGTCAAAAAAAAAAAAATCAGTTATAATTTTGCCAATGTTAGATGTAGGTTGAGACTCGATGTGCATATATCTGTACAGGGAGAATGAGCACAACGTCCATTAAGCTGTAGAAAGCTCCCTGACAGATAGGGGATGGTATTTATATTCTTTCTTCTTCCCCTTTTTCTGTTTTCTTTGTAATTTTTCTGCCCTGGAGCAAAGAGTAAGGCAAGCAGCTCTACACCACGTAGTTGTTGAGCAGAGGAATATCACAGCCTCACCAACACTGTGGTGGTGTTGCCAGCAGACTGGAAGCAAATGCCTCTGGGATGCTCCTACTTAACCTAATGTATTGGCAGCAAGGCAGCGTGGAACACTGCCAGCCCTGCTGACAGCTGGGCTCTGTTGTGTTGAGAGAGCTGGAAAAGCTGTCACATACTTCATATCAACAGGGCTAATAGCTTGGGCTGTGCTTGCAGGCTTCTCTCAAACTCCCTAGAAAAGAAGCCCAGAAATTTTCCCTGTGTTGTTTTCCATTCATGCCATCCTCACTTCCCAGCTGGCAACTCCTCCTTATTCCTCTCTAGTGGAAACTTTTTTTCCTCTCTGGAGCAAAGTGAGGTTTGAATTTCAGTGGCATTTGGGATTGTGAACTTGTTAGAGCAGGCCATGTGTCTTGCTCTGCATTGTCAGTGTCTGGATGTGGGGAGTTTGGGGGTGCTCACAGCTCTGCAGATGCTCCATTTTGCTTTCCTGTGGAATGCAGCCTATCATGATGTTACTCTTGTAAGCTTTACTAGGAATATTCTCCTCCAGATTAGGACGCCTAGAAAAGCCATTCTGTTCTCTAGGTTAAAGTGTCAAGACAGGGTTGTGGCTTGTACCCTCTGCCATGTTTATATGTTTTTCCAGTCCCGTTAGCCCTTGATGACATTTTTTGCAGCATTCCTGATGGATGTGTGTCTTAGCCAGTAATACTGCAGATGTGCCTGAGCCTGCTCTTCTGCTTTGTCTGTTGCAGAAGCGAGAAGCCCCGTGAACCTGTGCAAGCCCAACCCCTGCATGAACCAGGGCGTGTGCATCCTTGGGCCGGGGAGCTACCGCTGCCAGTGCCACGGCTGGGAGGGGCCCCACTGTGAGACCAGTAAGGATCAGCAGCCCCTCCAGACTGATCCCACATCTCCACCTCTCCCTGAAGCACAGAAGTGCCTGTAATTCTTGGACAGCTGTTTGGTGGCCAGGTCTTGGTGTTGATGTGGTCTCCATCTTATGGGAAATTGAGAGGTTTGGGCTGCTGAGGGGAGCAAGGGCTTCTCTAAAGGAGCTGTGCATTTTTATACATTCACTAAGTGAGTTAACTGTGAAGGGACCCCAAGAAGGTCTAATAATTTTGGCAACCTTCCACTCTGTTCTGTTCCCCTTTTCCCTCTGCCCTGCTAAAAGAAACAATCTTTTCTAGGCTCCCCAAGTGGAAAGACTTGATTCCCTTTTAATGGGAGGGAGCTGTTTCTGTTGGGGCCGACCCCCTCCCTATTACTTTCAGTGCTGTCCATGGTGTAAAATCCTCCTCACTGCCTTCCTTCTCTTCAGCAGGGGAGCAGTGATCAGGAGATGGGGAGTCCCTGGCCCTGTGCCCATAGCATGATGTTCCCAATTTAATTGGGCTTTTCCCTTGCCCAATATTTTGCTTTTTACCTGAGCCCAGGAATCCTGACTTCCAGCCCATCGCCTCTACCATCTGCCAGCTAAGGCTAAGGGAATGCTTGTTGGGCTGTTGTGGACTGAGGGTGACTTTACCCCTTGGTCCTAAAGCTCCTGTTCCACATCTGTGCTTCTCTTCTGCCACAGGAGTTCTCCGGGGTGATTCTCCGAGATCTCCAGCCCTTCCTCCACCTTCCCACGTGCAGTGGAGTCCAAGGGCTTTGCAGCACTTCTCCAGAGCCCTCCAGCACAGCAAAAGACAAATGGATCAGAGGCACTGACACAGATGTGCTGAGTGCTCCAGCTCTCCATCCAGGAACGCTTCCTGCCACTCCCAGGCACCATCCAGCACTACTCTTGGCAGTGATGGAGTTGCTCCAGGACAGGGACTGTGTTGAGGCCATTCCCAGTTCCTGCATTGCACAAACTGGACTTCCCAGTGCTCTCTTTCTTCTATAATTGAAGTAAATATTTGTGTTTAAGTATTTCTTTCTGGAATTTTGCATTTCCTCGTCCAGGTCTTAAGGTCATGTGATTGTTTTGTTGTTTGGTTTGGTTTTTTTTAACAGTTTTTGAGAGATCTGTGAGTTAGTCTAAAAATATGTAGAAGTCAGAGCAATTCTGGGGCTCCTGCTGAAGGGGTGTAACACAGAGGATGCACTTGCAGCCAGGTGCTGGAGTGAATGGCTTGTTACATGCAGAAAGACAGAGGAGGAGGAAGGAGAACTGATTACAAGCCTCTATTCTGTTTCATATGTTGTCCACGCTGCTTTTTTCTCTGAATTTATTGGGCTGTGATGGTTCACATGTCTCCAGAGACAGATTGGCCACATGCCTCTGGAGCATCAGCCTCACTTCATCACCAGATCAATTTGCTCACAAACCTGTAAAATTTACATAAGTGCTCTCCCAAAGCCCACGGTTCCCAGTGTTGGGTTGTTGTCTGCTGCCTTTCCCATGGTGTCTGTCACCTCAGGAGAGCACAACCAGGTCTGCACAGAGCCAAGGCAGAGCTATTAACTGTGACTGCCAGTGCTTGTGGGAATAGTGTCTATTGTTCCCAGAAGAAAAATCTCTTCACCCAGATGTCCTGGCCCCGTGTTTGAATAGTAACATTAGATGGACAAAGAGAGACACAAATTGCCCAGCAGGTTTGTTGTTAAAAGAAGAATGGTCTGAAAGCACTCTCAGGGATGAAAGCTGGCACGGAGACAGGAGAACTGTCGTGCCTTGTGTAAGAAACCAGGCTGGGAGAAAGAGGAAATTCTCCTTTCTTTTCACTGTCACTGGTAGATTGTCTGTGTCCTAAGGCACAGCAGAACAGAGGCTTAGTTGAAGGGCTGACATTTGGGATACAAAGGGAAACAAATCTATTAATGTTACTCAGGCATGGCTGTAGCTTAGCGTTGCCTCTGCTGTTACTTAACCTGTCAGTCTTCTCTTCGTGTGGGGAGAATGGGCTTGATCAGCTTCACACCAAAGACGTGGCTCATGGCATGGGGCAGAAGTGCCTGTGGAGCTGGCTGGATTCCAGCCAGACTGAGCTGGAAAGTCTCCCTGTCCTCCTTGTGCATCTTCCTTGTGCACCCTCGTTTGTGTGAAGGGCCCGAGGGACCCCCTTCTCACCCTGCTGCCCTGCTGGGTTTGCAGCTCCCTGGGCGTTTCTCTGCCATCCTTTGCCTGACAGCATCGCTAGCTCACTCCTCACAGGTTTTTGTCCTCTCTGAGATCTGCCTGCCCTCTCACATTGCCTGGGACACAGGTCTGGAGCTCGGACATGCTTTCCTGGCCTTCTACAAGTGCTTTAAGCCTTTTCCTTGTGCTTTTTGCAGGACAGTTTGTACAGTGCTGCTGCTGAGAACTTTGTCTTGTGGTAAATGTGGTCTGTTCTGTTTGTGAGGTCTTTATTTTAATGCACATGTGTCAAGTATGTTTTTAGTGGGTGTGAGCTGTACAGGGGACAAAGCAGGCTTGCCTGGGTCCTGAGCTGGGGAAATGCTGCATTTTTACCATCCTGCTGGTTTTAAGCAGCCCAGGTACACAAATAGCTCTGTGTGATTCAGGAAGAACAGACTGCAAAATCTCATGCTGGAAACATTTTAATGCTGGACAGGATATATCTCTGTGCATCCATTTGTCAGGCAGAGATGATGTGAGAGATTGGAAGCTCATGGAATAGCTCAGGAAAGCTGGTTTCTAAACCCAGTTTTTGGGCTCTGAATACACCTGAGGGCTGAGGTCTCAATACCCAGGGTGCCCCAGGGATCCCCACATGTCAGGGATCTACCTGTGCTTCGACTGTGACCTTCCTCCTGAAAGCAGCTGATTCCTGAAGCCTTGGATAGATGCTCAGACATTCTCTGGCAGCAGCAGCACCCACCAGCTCTCCTTTGGTATGGGACAAAGCACTTTGCAAGGTAAGAAGGTCATGGGGCACTGGGAGGAGATGGGAAAAGCCAGGCTGATAATCAGGATATATGGGATGGTCTTGGAGAGACCTGCTGATCCTACAGGCAAGCAGGACACAGCGGAGCAATTTTTGAAGCTGTTTTTCTTTTTAAAAATTTGGGTTGAAGATCCTGCCAATTTCTAGGCCCTTTCTCTTGTACATTTTAATTAAAAAAGAGTAAGTACATAAGTGGCTTGGGTCTCTGACATGATCCCTTATTAAATTCACTCTCAAAGGCTTGCCTTGATTCAATCAGAAATATTATTGAGACTTTACCTGATGGGAGATCATTCCCTTAAGGCTGGGTCAGTATTTGAGGCTGGCACAGGCCCTGAGGAGGTGCAAAGCCAGCACTAATCCTGTCTGGCATCAGCGGGGCTCAGAGGATGCTGTCTGTGCCAGGTTGTCATTAGATGTCTGGGCTGCTGTTACTAATGGAGCTGTGAATTACTGTCTCTCTGCAGGATTGCTGGGTGAGCCTGGCCTGGTCCTGGGCCACGTGCTGACTGCAGGAGAGAGCCTGTTTCTCCTTGAAAACAATGGGATTTAAGTAAATGCCAAGATTTTCACCCCCTTTATTCTTACCTTCCCTCAGCAAGCAAAACCATACCTTTTTTTGGTAAGTAAATGTTGTATGGCACCTGTACTGTAAAGGCAGCAGCAGGGGAGCTGGGGTTTGATCCCACTGTGCCATTCTCCCTGCATACCAAAAGCCAAGGCCAGCCTGAAAGAGGTCTGCTGTTGTTCCCTGTAAAGCCAGCTGGCTTCTTCAGCTTTGAAAACCCCTGCAATCTTACTCTGCAGTAAATTAATTTGATTCATACCTGAGGCATCTTATCTAAACATTCAAGCCAACTTCTCCATGATATAATTTTTTTCCTTTAAAATCTGTCACTTTACTTCTTAGTGGAAAATCAAGGTGCTCACTAGAAACCTTGTGTGCTCGTCATGAACCCCCAGGAGCTTTTGTGGGATTGTTCAGAGTATCCAAAGCAAGAACTGTGGAGGTACTTAAGTGAGAAACTTGCAAAGGCAAACGGTTTGTAGCAGGAGATTTCCCTCCAGAAGAGTATGGAATTCCCCTTGGGACACTTCAGGCCCCACGGTGGCCTGGCTGCAGTGAGCACAGGTGAGGATTGCACTGAAAGGATTGACAAAGCAGTCACTTCATCAGCTGGAGCTGATACAGAGGTGTTCTAAAGCAGCCATAGGCAATGGGGCAGCAATGCTGGGGAGGGACAAAAGCAGCTGCTGTTGCTGCCCATTCAGTACACAAAACCAGCCCCCCAAATCGAGTTACTTGGGGATTCCTGGGGACTCAGAGGCTGAGAGGACACTAAGGAGCTCACCGGCAGGTTCGTGTCAAGGGGTGAGCTAGGAGAGGCTAAGGAGTGGGACCTTCTCCAGGACTTGGTGCTGTCCCACAGTGCCTCCCCAAGGTTTCTCGGGGAGTGGAGCCACAAAGAGGTATTTCACAGATGTGTCTGTTTCGGTGTCCGTTCTGTAAAGGCCTCAATTGTTTCCTTTAATAACTTTTTTCCTCTCTTTCCAGCTAAAGCCCATCCCAGCCTCACTCAGAGAGTGCAGCAGGCACTAAGCCTGCACACAGTTGCTATCTAGTGGCCAGAGGAAGGTACTGGAAGGTTTTTCACTGCTGGTTCTGTGCAAGAGGACTGTGCCATGGAGATACAGACAGGAATCTGTTACATGTATTCATGTAAATGGTCGGGGATTTTTAATTTTATTTTTCAGCGGATTAGAGTTCTCAAAATTGTTTTGCTTGATGGTGCAGTCACTACTATTTAAGCTATAGTTCACTGCAGTTGTAGACTGCATAGCTAAAGGCTTTGTAGTAAATAATAGTGATGGGTATTTGGTGTACTTGAAATCTATTGGAAAGCAGAGCAGGGACAAACCCCATTACTGAGAAAAGCACTGGTGACATAATATACTCAACATTTTATTACAAAACCCTCTAAAGCGCCACTTTATAGGTCACAGTTACAACAAAGGAAATGCCTTGAGTTAGGAAAACAATGGGGACACAGAGACATTGTTTAACATTTCTTGTTTGGGGAAAGTGTGTTGTTCAGACTTACCTATGTATTCCATTCCCTCATGGAGACATCCCAGCAGGACCACTGAGGCTGACTGGGCCGGGCAGGGGAAAGCAGAGGTCCATTGCTGTCTCAGTACCACTGTGAAATGTCTGGACAACTTCTGGAGGATGATAGCGGGGTGTACAGTGAGGGCAAGGTACTACACGGGTATTTAGGGATAGAGAGGGGCTCTTGCCAGCTCATCATGCGTCAAAACAAAAGCTTCATGGAGTCTGTGGCCTTCTGGTGTTCTGGAGAAGGAAGTCCCCAGGGTCCTGAACCAGAAGAGTCAGCACTTTATTTGCATGAATTTTTCCTATGTGCAAAAAAACCTTGCACAGGGACAACCTGACAGCTGAGGCTCCCAAGGCCTGGGGTTAGCAATTCCTCCATCTGCAGCACAGTGGAAACTAAAGACTAAAAATAATGGGAGCATGGTCACCTTTCTTGCTTCCAGGATATCCTGACCAAATGTTTTGTTGCACCCTGGCTCTGTGGTGGGGGCAAGCAAGCCCAGAACCTCTTGTCACCACATTCTCACTCACCCCAATGACACCACCAGCTCTGGATGTCACAGCTCTGTGCACCCCACTGGCTGCCTGGCCTTCATGTGAAGGAAGAACAGCCCTGCAGAGGTGGTCTCAGGCCTGTCAAAGATTTTCAAGGGTGAGGAAGGTACAATACTTTTCCTTTCTGCCTTTACCTTGGCTTTGGTGTAGCCACAGGACCCCAGGGACAACCCATCCAGGGAACTGGTGCTGCTTTAACTTTGTAGGGTTGGAAAACAGCTCCAGCCCCATGCAGCCAACCCAGTTATTGAGCCTGGGCTCTGAAGGGCCATCAGAGGAGACAGGAAGAGGTGTCTCCAGGCCATCAGACATGTCAGCAGGTTACAGGGAGGATAAGAGTGCATAGATTTCTGCCAACCCATTACCACCCTTCAAATTTCAATGTCTCTTAGCAGTTCCAAATATCCAACATCTTTCATTAGAAAGCTTGGCTAGGGTAGAGAAGCTTTGTGGGCCATACTGCCAGGGCCAAAGGCAGTATGAATGATTAGGAAATAAGGGTGACAGCACCAAGATGGCCAGCAGCTCAGCAGAGCCCTGGCAGTGCGGCCTCACTGCAGGGCAGGCTGCTCAGCCTCCAGTGTGGAGGGACACAGGGGCACAGGGATGTCTTCAGCACATTCAACAGCTGCAGCTCTGTGAGGATCAGACACCATCACAGCTGGGGCAGGAGCATGGGGACTGCTTTACCTCCCCTATCTTGGGAAAGGGAAGCCCTGAAGGATACACTGGGATCCAGCTTTCTCATAAAACAGCTGAGCAAGCCCTCAAATATGTCTTTTTTTTCTTTCTTTTTTTTTTTTTTCAGTACAAACTCCTCAGGTGAAGTAAGATCTTCAAGAAAATTAACTGAATCTCTCTGGCAGATCTTCGCCCAGAGCTCTTGGTGCTGCCAGTCTGTAACAGAGCTTACAGCACAAGAAGGTGAGCAGCTCAATATTCTAGCAAAACTGCAGGTGGTAGGAGATGCTGGAATGCATCAGGACACTGATTAAAAATGCCCTGGACAGGCTGTTGTGTGCTTTTCATTCACGCTTGAAGCATTGCTCACATGTGGGGATAGCCCTTGACTGAAGGCTGGATGAAATGCAGCTGAGTGATGACTGGCAACAAGACAGGTGAGACTTTAGTTGACTTCAATTTATCAGGACAGGTTCAAACCCACCAAGCTGAGGAATAGTAGAGGCCCCCTCTGAATTCACTACAGTCACTAATATAGAAACCTTAATAACTCATTGATAAACCTTCAGAGTAGAAATACACAAAACACCCCTATGTACAGTAACATTCTTGTTTACATCAGCTAGGTTAGGACTTTGATGGAAGGATTGCCACTGACTGTTATTGTTTTAGCTACATGATTGGGATTTGTCTGGAAAGAGCAAGTTCATTTGGGATAACTGCTATCAGCAGCTGTTGGCTCCAGTGCTGCATCTGAGCCGTGCGCGCGACGTGGAGGAGGCACTTGGTGCGTGGTGGTGTGGAACACCCAACCTCCACCGACAGATGGTGGAATCCCCTGGGCCATGCGTGGGCAATTCGAGTCTTTAGTCCATCTCTGAACAATGTGCTTCTAACTAGCTCCCTTTTTCTCCCATTCCTGCCAAGGAATAAAGGCAAATTAGTCGAAATGCAAATCAGGCAAGCCACAGTAGCCATATGTGCACAGGATCAACATGATCGTCTGGTGACCAAGTGGTTTTGGCTGCAGGGTGGGTCAGGGATATCTTTAAGTTATAAACACTGCATATATTTATTCATTTAAATTGTAGGCAAACCCAGGTGAAAAGACTGGAGGAAAATCAGGCTGACGTGCTCTGAACTGTGTTGGCCAGGGGTGTCTCCCAGATGTGAGATCCCCCACAACCCCAGTTTGCTCCACTGCCAGAAGGGAAAAGCAGTGGCTGTCCCAGACAGACTTTTCTGCTGTACCTTACCTTAGCTTTCTGTAGGACTGTTCCCTTCCCCGTGACCATAACAGATAAAGGCCGGTTTTTTAAAGCCGTTGCTGAATTGACCGGTGAGTTCTCTGCGCTGTTTGCTGGACTGGCACTTTTTGCCTGAACCTACAATAAAAATCATAGAAATGGTTATGACTACAGAGAGAGATGCTGCCTTTTCCCACCATCTCCGAGTCACAGGGTCATCCCATTCACACTGAGACGCATTTTCTCAGTGACACACCAATTTCAAAAAAACACTAGGGGAGTTTGTGGTGTGTCTGGGTTTTGAGGACTCTAGAACTAGAGATACAGAGCAGGGTCCAGGGGGTGAAGATCTCCATTTCATGGGAAACAAGTTCCCAAGAAGGAATTTAGATGCCTGAATCTACTCCTGCAAAACCATCCCTTAGCTCAGCTAAGTACCAAAGGAGCTGAGTCCAGACCTGCATGGCTCTGGAGGGTGTTGCTCAAGGTCCCACAGGAAAACACAACCACTCTCCTGAGCCCCAGCCACATTTCAC
Source organism: Picathartes gymnocephalus (assembly GCA_013390045.1). Taxonomy (NCBI): domain Eukaryota; kingdom Metazoa; phylum Chordata; class Aves; order Passeriformes; family Picathartidae; genus Picathartes; species Picathartes gymnocephalus. Next base: position 294,397 of record WEKY01037168.1, read on the forward strand.
TTCCCCATTACTGCTGTTACCTCATTAGATTATTATTACATTATGTATATTCTATATAATAATGAATACATACATATAAGCTACACATTTATACAAGATTGCGTGTTACACTAATGATGCCATTATTAATTACATTTTTAAGCAGGCTGAGACAGTGTGACTGCTGTGCCCCCCAGGGGTGCCCCACATACCCGTGGGGCTGTGTTCTCCAGGTGTGTGGTGTCCACGGCCGTGCCCAGTGTCACTGGGCCAGACTCCGCCTTCTTCAGGTTCTCCTTCACCTCCACCAGGCTCAGCTCCAGGTCCACCCTCTGGCTTTCCTTCCTTTTGCATTCTTCATCTATCTCCTTCAGCCTCTGCTCCAGGCTCTTGTCTGTGAAGGGAGAGGAATCTTGGTGCCTGCTGGGAATCTGGGGTGCTCCTGAGGGGAGCAGGGATCAGGGCATGTCCTGTACATCTTCCTTGTGTTTTGCCCCGAGAGGGACTGTGGCTCTTGCTCTAGTGCAGTCGAGGCTACATGGTTTGCTCAAAGCTCCAGGTTCCCCCCATCCCTTCTGGTCCCAGGAGGGCCAGATTCATTGCTCCCCCTTCTCCCACAGCCCCACCTTGGCTCATTCCCACACATCCCACCTTGCCCTGCTCTACCTGTGCTGCCACCCAGCATTTCCTTCAGCTCCCGTCTCTCCTTGCGCAGCTGGGTGAGCTGAGCCCGGATTTCATCCTTCTCCTTCTCCAGCCGTTCCTTCTCCTCTGTGAACCGTTTCACCTCTGCCTCTGTCCTGTTCTTGCCCAGCTTGGTTTCCACTGCTGCTGCTGGAAACACAGCCCACCAAAACAAGCTCAGTCAGGGGAAAAAAAGCAGGAGGGAGAAAACCTTTTCAGGTGCTTGATAACAACATAAGGGAAGGACTGAAGTCACCAACCACTAGAGTCAGCACACAGAGTGCTGTAGAGCAGAGGCAAGTCAAAGCACAGGGCACCACCTCTCTTTAAGCACCCTTGGGCCACCTGAGCAGCCCACTCACCTGGCAGTGGCATCTTGGGTCGGTGTGCTGGCACCAGCTGGGGACTGCCTGCTGGAACTGTGCCCGCTGGCACCTCGGGGGCTGCCTGGGGGAAAGCAATGTTCTGCTGCTGGGTCTGGATTTTGACAGCAGGCACCCCTGGCAGAGCCTCCTCGGGCTCTGGCTTGTCTGGATGTTTCTGGAAAGGAGAAATGAAGTGGGATGATGAGGTGTAGGGAACTGGCTCAGTGGTTAAGCCTGGCCTGGCATCACAGTTTGGACCGTACCTGCTCCGAGGTCTCTGTTGCCTTAGTACAGGGCTCAGCTTCCTTGGCCATGGGGGCTGTCTCAGCTGTGCTCTCTGGGGCAGCCTTGTTGGCAGCCCTTTCTAGAGATGGTGAGCTGAGGGGTGAAGACTGGCATGACACCTTGCCAGCACAGTGTAGGAAGGACTTCACTGGGGTGAGATCCAGATACACTCTGTCTTGGTCCCCCTCCAATTTGCCCTCACTCTTGGGTACTTCTTCCTGCAAAAGAGACCATCTGCTGCAACCAGAAGCACAAGAAACATCTCACTGCAGAGCAGCACTATCTCAGGCAATCTGGAGTATTTTCCAAAAATCTTAGAGGAACTAAAACCCCAGTCTCTGAGTCATTCCACAGAGAGCTTTTTGAACTACTGAAGGAAAGGGCCCTCCTGTTTTCCTTCAATAGGTCTCTCTGATGGTAGCAGCAGCCCCATGCAAGAATATCACACTGTTGCACATCCAGCAACCCCTGCCACATTCTTTGCCTTTCCTGAGATAACAGTCCCATTCCCAGCATGACCCATTGTTCTTGTCCTTACACACAGGACTTGCTCGTACAGGCATAAAAAGGAATTTTGAAAGGCCAGGCTCCAAAAAGCCCACTATCACCAAACAAGCCATGCCGTTTGCTGATGGAAAACAGTGGAATTTCATCCTAGCTGCCTGAGGATCCCTACAGCCCCTTTCTGGAAACCTCTCTCCCATTTCTTAGCAGTTCCTCTCCAGCACTTGGTTCTGCTCCACTGCAAAAGCCAGAATTTCCCCAGGGGCTGGGAATCCCCTTCACCACTGTTGGGAAACCCGCCCTTTCACTGCTGGAGACTCCCTGTGGCCAGATGTTTGTCATGGTCCCCCAAAAATTCCAGGGCAGGGCATCTGTCTTACCACAGGCAGGTCTGGCAGATCCACATCATCGTACAGCTCATCCTGCTGCACCCTGCCCTTGGGCAGGTTGTCGATGTAGGCGTTGGGCTCAGAGTATTTCCTCTGCATTAGGCTGTGAACAGGCAGCAGGACATCCCATCAGGAGGGACTGGATTTGCTGCGTGGCTCTGCAGTGCTGCTTTTTAGGACATCTGAGAACACCAGCCAGATGCAGGAGAGGAGAAGGCAGAGCCATACAAAGCAGTGTGATCCCTGCTGCTGCTGCCCATTAAGCAGCACCCACCAGAGTGGAGCTGTATTTCCCCTCAGCTCTTTCCTTTCTCACCCAGCCCTCAGCCCAGCAGCACAGTCACCCTGCCCCAGTGGCAAGATGGACTGGGTGGCTGAGAGTGGCAACCTGCCTTTGCAACAGCCACCCAGGCACGTGGCCCGTGGCAAGCTGCAGCTCAGGCCAGATGCGCCTTGGTAGGACAGGAAGTGCTCTCCTGTCCCAAAAGAAAGTCACTGAGCTGCAGTTGTGAATTTACCACCTGTCCCCATGGCAGCCAACCCGCTACAACTGGAGAGCCCCCTGCTCTGGCTTGCTTCCCCTCTACCAGCCCCACACAGCCCCAGCCCATTACCAGTGACATACAGGAAGGAATTCTTCGCAGCGCTCACAATGCAGGAAACCCTGTCAGCATCCACGTAATCGTAGGTAAATTCCTCTGGATCTGTTTTTGAGCCTGACTCCGACAAGAGGAGGCCCAGCCAGTGGCCCATTTCCTCTGAGGACTTTGCCTGCAGGGTGATCAGACAGACAGGACAGGTTACAGCAGCGGTTTCTCTGCACTCACAGGGCTGATGCTGGCTCAGACTGGGTAGGGAGGCATGCTGGCAATCTTTCCCCCTGGGCTTCCAAGGGGAAAGATGAACTGCTGGCTGCATTAAAAGTACAGTTCTGTGTATGGATTGATTCAAAAAATTGGCAGCTACATAAATGCAGCTCTTTGCTTTGCTCCTTCCTAAAATTTCTAGCCAGTCTGCATTTTCCTTTCAGTGGTGATCAACTCAGCTGTCTACAAGAGCAAGAGAAGTCTCTGGGGCTGGAGATGCTGGCAGGGAGCAGCTTTGGGTGAGGAAAGCGTGCGGGTTTTATTTTGCACCAGCAGAGTGCAGCAATGGGATTGCCAAAACAGAGGCAAGGAGACCCGAGCCTGCGAGGTCCCATTGCCAGAGCACAAACCCCTTCCAGGGGTCTTTGCAGAGGGACGAGTTTAAAGCATCAGAGTCTGCTGCTTTAACGTGGTCAGTACCCAATTCCCAGCTGCAATGAGCAGTCTGACATTTTGCAACAGGAAGAGTTAAATTCTGTGCCATGAAGTCAGCTCTAGGAAATAGCCACATGCACCTCCCAGTGCAGGGGACTCCACCTGAAGCAAGAAGCAGCTGGCTGATGCAGCCACCTTTTGCATTGGTTTGAGGAGCCAGAGCAGTAACCACAAAGTAAAATTCAGGGCAAGTGAATATATATACGCTTTCCAAACTGGAAAGTATATTTTAAGCTTTCAGTCTGTTTTATTTAGCAGAGACTTCAGTCCCTGGGAAGCCTGCGAGCCAGCCAGTCTGTACACTGAGTCTGACATTGAGTCTAACATCCCAGCAAAATACAGATTCTTCCATTCACAAAATGTAAGTTTTCCCAGCACCTCTTCTTCACATCTGTAATTGGGCAAAATTTCTTAGATACAGACATACCCTGAATCAGAAACTAAACAAAAAGATCTTCTAATTTCATGGCATGCCCTTGAAGTCAGTTGTTTAGCTATAAATATTCCACCCACTGGAAAAATACAGGAAATTGCTCACATTGTCCACCTCCTACTATAATGGTGCTGTCGTCAGAGAGAAGTAAGATTAGAGATAAACAGTCCTGGATGCAGGCAAAGGAAAGTAACAGATGGAGATGAATTCACTTGCACTTTCAGGGGCAGATCTGTGATAGGCTTAATTGAGATGTGTGACCCATGGCTTTGGGGCTCTGTTGTCAAAAGATGAAGTTCTCTGTTCCTCCTAACCACAGCCTTAAATCCCTGAAGTGCCATTCTTCTCATCTAACATTAACCATCTGCAGTGCACTCCACAGAACTTAATTATCCAAGGTTATCCTGCAGCTGGTAGGGAGAGATGGAATCTCCAGAGGACCCCACATCCCACCCTAGGATGAGTGCCTAAGATGAAGGCTGAATGGTCCTCTGGAGGTGCCAGCATCAGACACAGCCTCCAGCAAGGCAGGACATATTCTAGGTGACCACAGGCAGATGAACCAAAGGCCTGCTCTTCCGGTTCTGTTTGGTTGGACTGAGGTTCCTCTGGAAGAACTCACTGGCATTTAGACCTCCTAAGGCACCCAAGCTGATGACTTCAAGCAGAGCTTTCTCAGAGATGTAAACCCTACCTCCAAAACAACCCGTTCTTCCCCGTTGTGCAGGATGCGGAAGGAGTAAAGATGATCAGGGCTTGGCTCTGGGATGATCTCACAACCTGCCAGGCTCAGGGGCTGCTGGGCCAGTTTGCTTCGGTTCTTGTCCTGGTAGAAATGGAGGTGCCCATCTTTTATCTGACACCACCGTGACTTCCACTGGCTGTTCACCAGCACATTCAGGTAACCTGAAAGCAAGCACAGCTAACTTAGACATATTTTCCATGTAATCCATAGTAATTTACGTGCATGAGGATATCTAATACAAGTTATGAGATCACCACACAACACAAAGCTGCAGGCACCAATAAAGAACAAAAGCACAAAAACAAGCTGTCCTATCCATACAAACAGGGTTAAAAGGGTAAAAATTTTGAAAATGAGACCCCTGAAAATGAGACCAATAAAGAACAAAAGCACAAAAACAAGCTGTCCTATCCATACAAACAGGGTTAAAAGGGTAAAAATTTTGAAAATGAGACCCCTGAAATCCAGGATAGGTTTGGAGCAGCAAGTTGGCTGCAGATGGTTGGACAAAGTTGGTCCCAGGTGGTAAATACAAGCTGATCCTCACGATTCTTCTGCAGGCTCCCACGTCTGGGCAGCACAAATGCCCTATGTGTGCACGTCTGGTATTACCCACCCTTCCTCTTGGGTCACCCTGAGAGACACAGGCACCACAATCTGCACAGATTTACTGGCAGGACCACCTGGTACAGGTACATTCGAGGAGGAGGATGCCTGGTGCTCATCCTGCCCTGCACACTGAGATCCAGCCCTGAGACAAATCCCTGCAGAGGGACTCATGCTGCCACTTACTTGAAGTCTCCAGGGATCTCTCTGGGCTATCCAGGGAGCTGGACTTCTTCCTCCCGAGGTTCATCAAGTTGCTCAGTTTCAGGCCAGTTGTGCCCTTCTTCTTAACTACCAGAAATGAAAAAGACACACGTGTGGCTTTCCCAGCCTGCTATTCCAGCTGGGAGTCCTGCCCCCACCTCACACTCATCCCTTGCAGAGGGCAAACCTATGACTCAGGGACAGGCTGGGGAAGTCCAAAGCCCAGGGAGTTCAGGAGCAAGATGGCACCAGTAAGATCAGTCAGGGATTTGTGAAAGATGCTAAACTGTATTGCTTTACACGTGGGTTAGCTCTGACCAAAGGGCAGTTGCTGCAGGAGCAGTGGGGAGTGTTTGCACAGCTCTTGTTGTGTAGGTACCAACCTCCCTTCATTTTCCTACACCACAAATAATTTAATTAAGAACCATTACTCATGAACATTCACTGTATTCAAGTCTTTTCCTCTCTAAAACAGGGACACAAGGTGGGGAGGGGGAAAGTTTATGTCCAAAGAGCCCCTTCAACATCTTCCTACTGAGCACATCAGTCAGTGTGTGAATAACGTTATGGAATCAACAGGCAATCCTGGTAAGAATATCAAATTCCCAGGCAATGAATGCACACACAGCTTTCACCAGGTCTGTTTGAGGTGGCAGTGGCAGAAGCTACAGAAGCCCTGCCCCATGCAGGGTCAAGGGCCCGTTTTCCCTGTCATTCCCAGGGCAAAGTTTTACCATCTTTTGTCTCAGCTGTCTCCGTGTGGCCGTCGGTGCTGCTCCCGCTCTCAGAGGCTGCAGAGTATCTCTCAGACACCTCCACCTGTCAACAAGCACCAGGCACAAATTCCACAGATGCAGGTGACCCATTCTTCCAGTCAGACTGTGCTGCAAGGACCTTTTTCCCCTTCTTCCATATTATGAGGTCCCAGTCTCTGTAGCAGATGCTTTCACCCACACACCCCCAGCCAGCTCACTCACACTGTGCCCTTCCCGTGGTTCCTGAACATGTCCCACCACAGCTGGGCTCGCCCCTGAGGAGACACAGTGGCACCACTGGTGCCACCCTATGGCCTCCTAGCCTGCAGCCTGCCTGGTGGGGGCATTTGACAGTCCCTGTAGGGGACATGGGCAGAGGAACCAGCCAGGTGCCCAGGTGGGTGTCCACCAGAGACTTATGAAAGTTTCTTTGTCCTCTCACTGTTTTGGAATAAGCTGCTCCCAGGGGAGTGTCACCTGAACCAGGACTAGAGATGGCCCAAGCCCTGGCATCCAAGGGTCTGTGTACCTCCCAAAGCTCTTGGTAAACACAACCATCCCACTGGATGACATAGCAGCTGCTGCCCTGGACAGTGGGGAGCCAAAGGCTGAGTTAGTCTGAGAGGGAAGATATGGCAACAAAATTAAGATGCAAAGGAAAATTAAGATGGTTCCAAGAATGCTCCCTTACAGCAGTACAGGGGTCTGGTTACACACATATTAGTCTTTGCTTAGCTAAAATTAAGGCACCTACACTGCTATCTATTGAAGGAATAGAGCTGGAAAGCCTAAGTGCTGTAGAGACAAGATGTACCTTTGGGTAACTGAGCCGCTGCGAGTCTGGGATGTACTGGTTGCCTTCACTGCCTCCTTCACAGAGCAGACCACTGGTCTCTTGGATTACCTGTGCAGAAGGGAAAGCCAAAGCCTGTGAGAGAGCTGCAGTAACAGGATCAATTAATCACCCCCAGCCTCGACAGACAAAACCACATCAGCCTGGGAGAGCCATGGTTTACTGTCCCTGTGACCCTGGGGACTGTCCTGGTGTTGCATCAGGCATCCAGCAGAAATTGTTGGATCCAAGTCACTGAGAGAGGCTGCCAGCAAAGGCAGCCCTGGCGTCTCACAGCCCCATGGCTGTCCTGGGCTCCAGGAAGGCTCCTCCTCCTGCTGCTGTCTCAGGGGAAGGGCTACATTTACCCCTGCCCCCAGCCAATTCATGCTGGGCACCCACCCCAGACACCCCCCCGCTTCCACAGCAGCTGGGCAGGGAGGTCCCCACGTGGCCTCCAGCACACTGAAGGGAGCTGCAGGAAGAATCTATCCCAGGACATGGAAATGAAGTGGTATATTTGTATAAAGGCTTGCAGGGAGGAAGGGAGCCAGAGCACACAAGGACAGGGCTGAGATAAGATCTGGTCTCCCAGCAAAGCATGGGAGCACCAGTGGGACAAGTCCTGAAGGTGTCACTGACCCTGAGCCACTGCTCTGCCTGGTCTTTACTCTGCAGCCCCAGCACGATGACATCAGCGTTCATGGGGATGATCTTCAGCTTGTGCTCTTTCTTCCTCACTTGCTTTTCCTTGTGAATGACAGTGCAGCCCAGCAAGTTCACATCGAGCTGAGGGTTGTGGTCTTTGGAGCTCTTGTAGCACTGGGGAAGGAGATGGGAACAGGTGAGAGGCAAAGGAGGAACCTTCCTGCTCACTGGCATGAACTCAACCCCGTGAGTGACTCATGCAGCCACATGCATTAAGACACTGAACATAAGAAGGTCCTACAGTTCTACAAAGCTGTGTCCTAAAAAGTCTGCACAGACTACACGCAGGACATCCCTGCATGTATAGATACACACACATCTGCGTGCATGCATATACAGTCTGAAATACCTTTCACTGACACAGGATCAAGGGTGTGGCTAGTCTCTGGGATAACTATCCCTTCTGCTCAACCACCTCAAAAAGCTTCCCCAAAAAGTATCCCTAGACATTTTGGGAGATTGGGGTTTTGGCCACAAATGTGTCCTTGTGCCCGCTTCAGCAATCCCATGCCCATGTTCCTTCTGAAAACGGAGTAAGATCCCCAAGTCTACAGGACGTGGTTTTTGAAGCATTGCTTCGAAGGGTACTTTGTTTTCTACCAGCTCGTTAACACAGCCTGAGGTGCCACTTCCTTCCCCAGCTCATAAAACCAGATTATTTTAGACAGAGAGTAGAGGATCTGCTCACCAGCAACCTGGTGTCCTTGATAACACACAGCTGCTTTGCCCACTGTCCCAGCCACTTCTTTCTCCACAGGAAGGCACAGATGCGGGCGTCCTTCATCAGCTCAATGGTGGCCTCTGGGGATGGCCACTGATGGGTTGCTGACTTGCCTTTGCTGCTCTCTTCCTCATCGTAAGATTCGTAGGAACTGCTAACAGCTTCACCATCTTCTGTAACAAATGCAAAGCTCTATCATTAAATCCATTTCTAGAACAACTCTGAGTCAAATGCTTCCCTCAGCCATGCTCTCACATGCACAAGCTTCCAGTGCAGGGACGTGTCTTTTGAGGTTCTCCCACAGGAGGATAATTAATAGGAAAATTACCCTCATAGATCCTTTTTTTCTTTCCAGCCCAATATGAATCTCATTGCAGCATTTTGTGCCTAATAGCCTCTGTTAGCAAACACTCAAAAGACACTTCTCGGTTGACCACAAATTTGAGAACATTCCCTTAGACATTTCTGGATGTTTGCTGCTTTCCCCCCAAAGATGCTTTTCCTACTTTCCACTTCAAGCCAAACACGCACGGTTTTTAAGGCAAGAGCAAGCTACAATCAGCCCTTGTCCTCTAAATGCCAGAAGTAAAAATGGTATTTGCAAGGCCATGCAGCAAGCAATGATCTATTGTATCTGAGCTGTCATTCACTTTCCCTCTCTGGTCTAACAGGTCCCTCTCTCTGCTCAGCATCAAAGGGACAGCAAGGGGCTTTGAAGTAATACACTGTTGCAGCACCAAAAATTAGTCGTTAAGTGGCAAATGTGAGGAGTAGTAACAACATTTTTATGTCCGTTCTTAAATGGATTGCTACGTTACTAGGATGAGTTGGAATTTTCAATACTCAGCTCTAATGTATTGCAGATTATTGGAGTTTTCAGCTGATCATTGGTACCGGGCTCATCAGAAACAAAGAAAATGTTCTCCCTGACTGCAGGGGGATTTGCAATATTCTGCTGGCATTTACAGCACTAAGTCAAAAGATAAGCTCACAGAGCAAGATGGTAAGATTTGGGCAGCACTTGTGTAGGGTTTGGCATTCTTGTCCTACCAAACAGCATGGAGGAATATTGTTAAGTTTCTCTCACAGGAATTTAATCTAATTTGGATTCTCACCAAACTTACTATCTACATAAAAAACACATTATCAGATTGGTGCAAATTAAAGGAAGAAAAGCAGTCAGAAAAGAGAAAGAAAAAGCCATTAGGAGCTTCACTGAAGAACATTTCAGCTGGGTTTATTTGTCCTTTAAACAAAAGGAACTGAGATGCAGTAAAAGCAACACTCTTAGCCCCAGTGAAATCTCTATAACCTCCCTCAAGTGATCAAAGTTGCACCAATTAAACAAACTTTTTAAAAAGCAAATACTCCCTTTCAAAGTCTCTGAATGGAGCACACTACTGCCTCACCATCTCCATACCCTCAAGGTATCAAACTGCCCATCTTTTATAGGAAAACTTTGCCCCCCTCATGGCATTCTCACTATGCAGACCTTGTCCACAGGCACCCTGTGCAGGAATTCAGGTGGAGTAAAAGTGCTGAGGTTTCTCAACCTTACAAACACCAGGAAGCTGAACCTCTGCACTGCTAAGGGATCTTTCCATATGCAGCAGCAGCAAGGATACCTAAGGGAACCTCATCTTCCAAATCTCCCTCCTTATTCACATGGGGCTATCCCTAACCACCCCTCTGGCCCCATTTGGAAGTCTCTGGTGCCCCCACCTAAGCAGTAGGTCTCAGGCTGCCACCTTCCTCTTGAGAAGCCCTGGATGCTCTTCTGTGCATCAACCGCAACCATAAATGTGGCTCCTCACAAGATGAGCTCTGTCCTACTTGAAGAGCTGCAGCCACTGCTGGCCTGGTGACACTGCTGCAGCCTCAGGAAGGAAAGGCATTTACCAGGCTGTGCAGCTGGCAAACTGAGACAAGCCTTGCATGGTGGCTTGTGACAACCCTATGGTCACTATTAAGGCTCACTCAGTCCCAAATCACACAGCTCAGGCATTGGTGGCAGCCACAATCTTGGATGTCTTTATCCAAACCCACTTCTGCTTTCCTGTGGGTCTTCCCATGAGCTCCCAGGGAGCTAAATCAATGCCATCATGCAGGAAGCTCAGACCCTTTCATACCCCCAATCTGCCTTTGCCTCAGTGAAGCATCTTCAATCACCCCCCAAACAGCTACCTGCCAACACAGCCAGCATTACCACACATCAGCTCCACACCAGTGACACAACTAGGGGAATAAAAGCTAGGGAAGTTCTCTTCATTGTCGTCCTGAGCACAGGGAAAGCCACAAAAAACAATGCTTTGTGCATAACAAATAGGGAGACATAGTTACCCTCCATGCATGTAAAAGGCAAACCCAGGGGAAGGTACCTGATAATCTTTGCTAAAACAGAGGTTTTGGGGGGGTATTTTTGGGGTTTTTTTGTTGTCTTTAAAAAAAGGCACTTCAGGTTTGGAAAGCATGCCATACCCATTGTTATTGTGGCATAAATAACGCCCTCAGTAACCTGCAACCCTGGCCTGGGTCCAGCCGCAGCAAGCCTACCCAAAAGACCTGCACAGTCAAAAAGAAAGAAAGGGAGACAAAGAGAGAAAGCCACAGATAAGCAAATGCAGAGAACAAGGGCGTCAATCCCCTCGGCCAGTGAGGCTGTCCCATCCCTGCACACCGTAGGGAGGCTGAGACTTCAAACAGGGACAGCGTTTTCAACCCATCCCCTCAAACAAGGCAATTCCCCTTAAAACAGAATCATCGTCATCATAATTAAAGGCAGCCAGGGCCGATGAGCAGTTTCAGCCAGAATAATTATTGTTCAGTTGGCAGCCACGTCTCGCCCCTCTCGCATTTTCACTCCGCTCCTTATCGCACCCTCCAATTATGCAAAGGCTGCTGATAAGAGTTTAACACATTTCAACCCAGGAGGGAAGGGAAGCAGCAGCCTTTGCCGGTGCTGGAAAATGAAAGGCAGAGATCCCCAATGGAGGGGCGGGAATGCTGCTGCTGAAAGATGGACCTCGAGACCCAGCGGACTCACCCGCTTGCTGCGTTTTAATTAATTCACCCACGGTTTGCTACAGTGCCTCGCAGTCCCACCTCTGATGCTGCACGAAACCTCTATCTCCTCAGCCCATCTGGAGGCCTGCTTTGATGTCCTTTCTTGGCAGTGCACCCACTTATTTTAGTGGTGTTCCTATTTTTGTCTGATTTCACTACGCCCATTTGTTTGGGGACACATGGGTGTCTTCCAAGGTTCATGCTGTAGCACTGTCAGAAACAGTACTGCAGAGGGACTTTTCACAAGAGCTCACAGTGACAGGACAAGTGAGAATGGATTCAAACTGAGGGAGTGTTGGTTTAGCTTAGATTTTAGGAAAAAAATTCTTTACTGCAAGCATGATGAACAACAGGCACAGGTTGCTCAGAGAAGCTGTGGATGGAAGCCCCAGTCCTGGAAGTGTTCAAGGCAAAGCTGGCCGGAGCTCTGAGCAACCTGGTCTAGTGAAAGGTGCTCTTGTACATGGCAGGGGGGCTGGAACGAGATGATCTTTAAAGTCCCTTCCAACCCAGGCCATTCTATGATTCTACAAAAGACCACCAGCAGTTCCCTGGACTGCCATCCCCTTCCCCATCCAGCCTGTGGGGAAAGGGGGGTGGCCACAGAGGGTTTGGGGGGGTTACTGGAATCAAGTTTTAGCATCTTTGGCCAGGGCAAAGCCATGCATGTCCAGACTGCTCTTAGCAACCACAGTCACACAAAGGTCCCAAATAATTTGCTAGCAGTGAGCATCACTGTGTAGGACAGGTACAAAGTACCAATGACATCTGATAGGGCACAGGCTGGGGCAGGGGGAAGGGATGGGGAGCTTTGCTGAAACAAAGGGCAGGACAGGGACCTGCAGGTTTGCCCACATGCTGCAGCTTGATCTCTTGAGGCAAACCACGGCGCCAGCATTGCTGCCCAGCTCCCCTCTGCACAGCACACCACACTTCACCTTCTCCTGAGCCCCTGCAGGCCCTCCTGCCACATCCCTGCTGCTCCACACCTCTCCCTGCTCCTCCTTCTGGATCACCCCCCAAGGAACCACCTCCAACATGAGATTGCCAAAAAGCACAGAGATTCTCATGACGCTGCCTTCTTTCTCATGCAAAACATATTTTGTAGCACACCAGGAGGTTTGTGTAGAAGGGACATGGTGGGGTCTGCAGAGGGGACCGGTGGCTGACCAGTCACAGGATGCAAAGGCACCACACACCTCAGTGGTGAGGAATCACTGGAATCCTCTGTCCCATCTCTGCTGGCTTCTCAGGCTCCTATCTCCGCTTACAGCTGTGATAGTGCTCAGTAGAACACGGAGCCTGCTGGTGCAACAGCTGCTCACAGCACCACACACAGCCACCCAGAGCTGCCTCCTTTTGACAGTGCTCCCACCATTTGAGCTTCTCCCTCTATTTGCAGAGCTCTGATCTCATTTCCTTAGGCACCTGACCCACCTAGATTTCGGTGGGTGGTGGGTATATTTGCCTCTCAGAGCAGCAGGTTACCAAGGAAAAGCACAGGTGGGAGCTGGGTGTGCACTTATCATTGCTGCCAGCCAAGCCTCTGAACTGAGGGCGAGTTTATGGAGCTGCCTGGATAACACAAGCTGGGTATCCCAGCACACAGATCCATGGCTGCGTTCCAGCTAATCCAGCATATGCCTTTTCATGCCACAGCTCTTAAAGTGTTATCCACTTTCCCAGTGTGCATCAGGGGGAAAAAAAATCTCCTTTATCTTACATTGCAGGCAATTGGAACTCCCCTGCCTTGAGGATGAAGCTGCAGCACTCTGGGCTACCCCAGCTGCAGGAGGGTTTCACAGGGCATCACAGCCCTCACCTCAGCCAAACAACCCAGAGCCTTTCTGCAAAACACAGAGCAGGGCTGGAGGAGCCTCTCCAACAGCACCTTTTACCCTGGCCACAATGAGCCTGCACCTTTTCCCACCTGAGCTGGGCACCATCTTCCTGTTCACTGACACGGAACTTCAAAGCCCAGTAGTTCATGCTGCGGCCGGAGAGGACCCAGCTTCTCTCAGATGAAGCTCAGATTCAACAGCCAAGGGTTTAGATCCAAATCTTTCATCCTTAACTCTCGACTTGCCTCGACTCTTCCCACTCAGCTCTGCCTGTGCCATACACTCTGCTGCAGCCAAGGCTGATGAGCAGAGATCTGCTTCTGCAGCAGGGTGATATAATCTATCTCATATGGGCTTAAATGGATTAAGGCGATGACAGGATCGGCTCTGCTATCAGATCAGAGGGAAGCAATCTCCCAGTGAAGGATGTTCACCGCAAGGACGCAGGAATACATCTAAAAAGTGAGAATGTGGGAGCTCAGCATGCAGCAGCCTCCTCCCAGAGGCGTGGGGAGCCCACAGGGGACGGGGAGGGGTGGCACTGCTCCAGGACATGGCTAGGGATGCTGTCCCAGGCAGTGAGTGTGTGCAAGGGAACCCACACGCTGTCCCCTCACATGAAGCATGGCTTTCTAATCAAGTTTACAGATGGTTAAACTGCCACAAGAGACAGAGCTGAATAAAGGGCCAATTATAAGAATGGTTATCACTCCTAACAGAGCAGCAGAGACATGGATTTTGAGCCCCAAGGAGACAATTAGAGCACTAGGACACGAATGCAAGCCACCACAGAATAGAAACTTGTGTTTGACTGCAGCCTATCTGCCAGAAAATCTCCAAGACAAGGAGGACCCACAATGGTTTGTAAAATTTTATAGTGATGTTATGTTGACCCAGGCATATTACTTACTCCTACAGGAAAGTTAAAAATTGGACTAATTCAGTAGTCTTTGCTTTCCCGCTGTAATATCAAGTGTGATGAGCAGCAGAAAACAAACTTGTCCCAAAAGCTATACAAAATTATCTGTGCTTTCATTTACTGATCCTCATAAACCCAAGTCCTCCATCTCCCCCATGAACCCCCTCCCAAGGGTTAGCTGGGATATACCATTTACAGAGATGTCATAGGGCTCAGCCTCTTCGTAATATCCCTCTGGGGATTCAATCTTGGGGACTGGAGGTTGTTTTGTTTCAAGAATCTGCAAAATAAAAACATAAAAGAAACATGATTTAAGGTAAAAACAGATCCTTGAAAACAATGGGGCATCCTTTTCCCTTTTTTTAAGCACTCAAGTGCATCCCAGAGGATGAGATCTTTTAGATGTGGTACAGTTAGCTCAAACATAAATTGGAATTACTGTATAATTGCATCATAAATGTAATTACTTTCTTTCATGTTGCTGAAAGCCCTGGAAAGATCAACTCATAGCAGCAATTGCAAACCATTGGCCTTACCCGGAACTGAGATTCCTGCCTGCTGCCCTGACCCCCCTAAGCTGCCCAGTGTAACTGGGGATGATCCTCTGTACTGTGGATTATTTTATCAGGGAACCAGAAGAGAGGACAATTGCTGCAACCCTGGCTTTACACTGAAAATGTAACCTGAGCATTCTCTGGTCGTGTCTCCAAGTCTCTGACTGACAGAAACCAACAGCTAAACTCTGCTTTAGGAACTATATTGGGAATCTTTAATTGTACTCTTAACAAAAAATGAAGGAAATGGATAAACAACACCAGTGGCAAATAAGCCTTTGGAAAGAGTCCAAGTGCTGGAAAATCCCTGTGGTGCCTGCCAAACCCCACCCTAAACACAAGCAAGGGCTGGCAGGAAAAACATGCCTTGATCCTTCAGAAATACAGATACATGAGGGGAAAAAAAAAAAAAGTGGAGTTAAGAAACAAACATTTTACTTTTCAGGTGATTCACACAGACATGAGACAGCAGAGCAGCAGCATGAACAGATCAGTAGGATGAGCACAGAGCTTATGTTCCTCCCAAATACCTGGCATCCCATCTCCCACCCTGACCTGACAGTAGCATCCCCGTTTCCCAGAGGTGTCCCTGCTCCTCACCGAGGTCAGACCACCCCCAGCCATCTGACACCAGGACGCTCTGTCTTGCAGTGCTTCAGCTGCCCCGACTGAGGCTGTGCAAACCCTGACAGGATGCTCAAGGTTAAAGCCCCACTCCCCCCAGGAGGAGGGGCACAAAAGCAGGTCTCTCTGCAGAGACAGCAGTGTTGAAGGTCACAAATCCTGCATTTTGCCAGCCCACATGGTTGCTCTCTGGGGAAGAGGGGCCAGCTGTGCATCAGCATTGCAGAGCAGCCTAAGGCAAGATCAGTCCATTTGCAGGCCATGCCAGCGCCATCAAATGCAGGTGCAAAGCTGCCCATCCTGCCCCGGGTGTTTCCACCAGCAGCTACTGGTGCCCAGAAGCAGAAAGGAAGTTTTGAAGGAAACTGTTTTCTGGCCAGCAGCTGCCCACAAAGGGAAGCTGCTGGGCCTGTGGGAGCGAGGAACCCTGACCACACTAAAGTCACACGTCTGTTCCCACACGGGCGAGCTGCCTGTGGCTCCGCCAGCCTCCCAAACCTCTCCAGTGCTAAAACTCCTCCTTCCATGGGTCTGCCAGATGCTGTGAGCAGACAGCTTTCCTTCCAGAGCCACGTAGAGCACTGCTGGAAAACACTTGCCCTCCGAACACTTAAAAGGTTTAGGAACTTCTTGTCCTAACGTGTTACATGGAAGAAACAAAAACAAACCCAAGTCACTCCAAGGCTTTACTTAATCCCTTCCCTGGCGAGGAAATGTGTCTGTAATTGCCATCTGTGGTGGCCTCCTGCGTGTAGCCAGCTCACTTTGTGCTGTGACCATAAACAAATTGCCTACACAAAGAAATGCTGCAGGGTTTTTTGACACCATCCCACAACTGTCAGGGAAAGGGCCGCTCTGTTTTGTTTCCTACAGACAATGAAAGCCAACAGGGACTAGGTGGGGCTGCACCTTGGCTGCCCCAGAAGGTATTTGGTTTGTCTCCTGTTTCCCTAGGGGCGTGGAGTGGTTTACTCTCTAACTTAAGTCAAAGGCTATATATTGTGTTATTTAACCATGCTGGCCCTTGCAGAACATTTGCCTGTTGCATTATGGCACAATGAGCATGCAAATATAACCACCCTGGGCATCTGCATCCATACCACAGGACCTTCCCTGTGGATGGCTGTGGGAAGAGGCAGAGCCGCCAGGCCTGCAGCAGAGGAGAGGTCACCAATGTCTGAGCCATGGCCTGCAGAGCTCCTTGTTTAAAGGTTGTTTTGGGTCAAATCCAAAGGAATCAGTGGGATCCAGGTGGGCCATCCCTGTTGGGTTGCCCAGTGACTACTGGTGTCAGTGGGTGCCAGGGACACTCTGCTGTGCACAGCTTTATCACCATATTTCTTCCATGCCTCAAAAGGCAAGTGTAAAGCAACACCACAGGGTGCCTGCGTGTCACCAAACCACAGAAAACTCTGCAGAGCTAAAACAGATCTAATCTGAATTCCTCTCCTAACCTCCAGTTTCTGTGCAAGGAGTTGTGCTCCGCCCTCCACCACCCAGGTGGCTGTGGCTTCTGCCTGCACTGGGGGCTGCAAATGCAAACAGGGAAGATCCATTTCTCCCTAACAGCAATTTCCACTCATTAAAGCTCTCCCCAGCCCACATGGTTGTTCCCTGTCATTACTGCTCAAGTGTCACTGAAGGACACAGATATGTTTGCTGCCAAAGCTCACTGACACTCAGGTGCTCACAGTGAGGAGGTACTTGACTGCTGCATCCAAGGGAGGTTAGCTCCAGTGGTAAGCAGGTGGGAGAAGCTAATTCCCAGCACAGGTCTGGCAGAGGACAGGTGCCCTTCTCAGCTAAAATCTAAGACTATTTTTATCTAATTCCCTTGGTTAACTTCCTGATTGCCCAGCCACAAAGCTGGGCTGCACCAAGCTCAAGAGAAATGCCTCGGGGACACCTGGCTGCTGCTTCCCCAGTGGTGTCTTCATTTCACCTCCTGTCCCTCATGAAATACAGAGCTAAACAGAGATTCCTGCTCTGGCCACTGCTCCCAGGCACTCCAGCTCCAGCCATCTGCGTGGGCAGAGCCCTCAGGGGCTGGAGCAGCTCCCAGCAGGCAATCATGTGGCATCCAAGGGTTTGTCAGCTGCATCCCATCCTACCCCTTGTTTTCCCAGCTCCTCCAGCTAACTCCAGCTGAGCCACACAGATCCCTGGGCAAAAGTCCTGGGGCCTTACCCTGCATCCTCCTTCCTGGGAAAAGAACAGATCCTCCTTTGTGGTTGATGCATGCACCACCCCATCCTCCTCCATGCCTCCTCCTCCTCCCCATGCATGCTCCCTGCCCTCCTTCCCTTTCACATCCTGAAATCCCAGCTAACAGCAATTCCCACATTGCATTGACTACTGAACAACAACATCCAGGGTCTCGAGGATGACCTGTGTCTAGGACAGCTGGGCTGGCCTGCTGGCACAGAGACAACATCCCACTGAGAGCTGATGGTGTTTAACTGACTTAGAGCTGCCCTACAGAAAAATCTACAGTGACAGCAACTCCTCCTCACAGACCCGTGGGCTGCACAGCCACAACAACACCAGCACCCAAGGCACAGACAACCCCAGGTGCTCCAGCTGCGAGCAAACCCCTGGTAATCGCCAAACTAAGAAAGGCTCTGCCAGCAAGGGAGGTCCTGGTACTGCCCAGGGACCACCCCATCACGCAGCAGCTGAAGGATTTCTGGCTTTTCTAAGATCATGTCAGCAGCCCAGGCACAGCTGATTTACAACTCAGGAGATTTCCAAAGCAACAGCTGAGAGTCATCACCACCTGTGTTTCTTGGAAAACCTCACTTCTCCCTCCTGGAGTGCCATGCAATGGGTGTGGGTCTCTCTGGCAGGAAGCACAGCCCAACTTGCACAGTGCTCCTGCACACTCACAGGGAGCTCCCACAGCTGCCTGCTCCACCTGTGCACAAGCTTTGGGAACCACAGGGGTTCCTGGGTGTCCAGCCATGCCAGGCCACCACCCAGCTGCAACACCTGCACCAACCACACATCGACCCACAGTCTTTGTAAATGTGCAACATGCAGCTGGAAATCCCTAGTTCAATGTTTTATTATTATTTTTTAAACGAAGCTCACCAGGATTCTTTGCCTCACTGACATACACAGGCAGAGGTCTTTGCACACAGCCATGCTGCACAGGACATGACAAAAGTGAAGCCTCAAGGGGTTCAGAGCCCCAGGCTGAGGCAGTGAAAAGCAAAGAACGTGAAAAATTTACCTTTGGAGGGGGGAGATCTGGCAGGCTCTTCTGAGGAGGTGACAAATGCAGTCCTGAGTCTCCATTGGTCAGGGAGTTCTTCCGATCCAGCACTGCAAGGCAGAAACAATTATATAGATGACATGTGGCATCTCCCAGAAGAGCACTTGCTACCCTGGGCTGTGCTGGAGCAGCAAGATGCTATTTCAGTGGGAAGCAGAGTGACAATTACAGGCAGGGCTGCAGGGCCACTATGTCATTTCAGGCCATAGCCAGGAATGTGGCACTCGGAGACCCAACAAAAGAGCTGACCCCTGGTTTTAGGGCAAAACAGGGAAAAACAGTGAAGGCCAGACCCACTGCTGAGACTTTAAATGGTCTTGAGAAGCAGCACAGGCAGACACTACACAGTGTCTGGAAACCCATAGCACTTCAGTCCTTGCTGGCTCTGATCCCTGCTGCTGCAAGCAGGCAGGTCAGTCACTCCCTGCTCCTCTGCATCCTTTCCCCAAAAATGGATATAACACGACCCTGCTCCCAGGGCAAACTGCAAAGGTGGCTGCCTAGCAGAATGGCTTATTAAAGCCAGCCATGATCAGGGGTGTAACCACTGCTCAAGGGAGGGTTGCTCCTGAAGCAGCCCAGGCCAAAGGTGTACGGGCATATGGCAGCAGAACTGCTCCAGATGACTTGTTTCTGCCTCTGGAAAGTCAGATTTTCCAACCAGCTGAAAGCAGAGTGATTCAGTATCTGGAGGGTACATTGAAGGCTCAGAAAACTTGTGTTCAGTCCCCCTTCTCCTACCATAGAACTCCTGGGTGGCCTCAATGAGTGCCCAACTCCCATGACCTCTGAGATAGTGCAGTGATGGATATACCCCTTCCTTCTCCAGCTACACAGGCCAGCATCACAAATCACAGACTGTTTCCTTACTGGGGCGGGAGGGAAGGAATAATTTTCCCTAGACAAGCATTAACATTTTGCAGGTGTCTTCTGATAAAGATGTCTCTCTAAAACCTGCAGCGTGAAGAGGATTTAGAAGAGGGAAAGAAAAAGAAAAACTATCCAAAATCCTGATGAAATTCACATCCCGACTAACTATTACTTATCTGTGCTCTCTGTTCCTTGTAAAAGTGAATGTCACCTGGCATTTGGGCTCAGAGGATCCCAGTGGCCACACCAGGAGCCCTTCACATCAGTCCCACCACCCCTACTGCCCCTTTGTGCTGACTTCCAGAAGCAGCTGGCATCTGGCTCACTGAAGAGCCGCACGGACTAGCAGGGTAGAGACTTGCTGTGTTTCTCAGGTAAATGATGGTGCCTTCATCACCCACTGCAGGGAATACCATTACTGTGTCACAGGAAGGCATCTCAAAGGCAGTGTCTGTTCTGCTTAAATCCTTATCAATGAAATTGCAAGTAGATACAAGGAGCAGGGAAATACATTTTTGTGCAGAAATTGCTTATTTTGAAGTTTGGAGGGGTGACTTTTGGAACTGATGGACTTTGAAAAGCGTTTCACCCTCTGCTGCTGGAGCACGCTTGAGCACAGCTGCTGTGGGAAGAAACTGCAGAGCACGAGAGATCCTGTCAGCTCATCCACAAAAGTGTGGTCCCAATCCCATTACAGGCACAGCATTGCAGTAGATAAAAGGGATAGAGGGAGTTACACAACACTGGAAGATCGAGATCGCACCAGGGGGCACTTGGGCACCCTCCATCTGCTAAACCTGGACCTGCAGGCACCTCTCCATCCAGTCACAGAGGCAGGATCAGGGCTCTACACCCAGCTGCAGCTGTGGCTAAGATCCCACACGTGTCTTACTGACTTCAGCATTTCCAAATAACTCAGAAGTTTTACTTGGAATAGGGAAGCTGTTGAAAACAGAAAGAGAGAAGTGCCAGGTCCCACAGGGAGTGACTACGTGGGCAGGGTCATGGCCTTAACAGGGAAAGTCTGAAATAAAAGAACCACCTCCAAAAATAAATTGTCTGAAATTTTCCCTGTGTTTGAGCACGGTGGATCAGTGCAACCTTTGCTGTATCCACCCAAATGAGAACTTATATAAAGAGATGTTTCTGTTGCTGCTCAGCTGCTGGGAGCTACTGGGATGCTGTGTGATCCTATTATAGAGCATTACAGCATCGCCCAGAGGGCCCTGTCTGGAGGTCACACTGGGGCTGCACGTGTAATCTGGGAGGACATCCCGTCTTCAAAGGCACTTGAAGTTAGCCCAAGTTTGGCTGCAGGTAGTTTAAAGAACAAATCAAACCAAATAAACAGTAAACCTCACCACAAAGCAGTAAAACCAAAACAAACAACTGTGGAAGTGGAGCAATCCCAACTATTGCAGGACCAGCACAGCAGCAGCAGGCTACACTGATGAGTCCTTGTCTCATCCCTTTGGATTAGAAACTCTGGGGTAGGATCAGCCCCTGACTAGGTGTGCATTAAAGAAATGTGTGTCACTAATACTCTCACTCCGTGCAATTATCAGGAACCGCTTTCATGGTGAACTTCAAAGAGGAAGAACATTTTTAGACAATTATGTTCTTTGCCGTGTTACAAATTCAAAACCTGGGAAATATAAATTGGAAATGAATATTTTATCTAGGTTTAATTTGTCAGCTTTTACTCTGCAGAACTCTCACACCCCCGGGAGATGGAGATGCTCTGCCCGCGCAGATGGGAGGGCTGAGCCCTGCGAACGCCTCGCAAGGTTGTGACAACACAGACCCTCTGGGCCAGAGCAGAGCAGCACAGCAAACAATAAATACACTTTCAAGGTCTCAAAGATGCAAAAAGTGACTTTTTATGTGGCCAAAGAAAGCATGAAGGCCTCCTTGAATATTTCAGGCACTGGAGCTTCAAGCCTTAGAAGGCAACATTTTTGTCCCAAAATATCGACCTCCAAAGTGCTACTTCCAGGAATAACCTCAGAGTGTTGGCAAGGACCACTATTTCCACGGGAATGTTATGAAAATGGCCCTTCCACAAGCAGCAGCTGCTTCAGCCCTCAGAGCTGCCAGAGCAAGGCTCTAACCTTGTGTGCCTTCATCATCCCGTTAGACACGATGAAACCATTAATCTTCAGCTCCCTACCTTTGTCTTGTTTCTCTTGGTCGCCCTGCTGTTTATGGACTGTCACTTTGTTCATATAAATATACTCCTCATCACCACCTGCAAACAAAGGGAGAAGTGAATTCTTTACCCACACGCTGCTTTCATGCTGCTAAGTTTTTCCACAAAGGCAGATGTAAAAAGTGTCTCTGCTGAGCACATTTGGGGAGAGCACGTTGGTTGAGGCAATGTGCAGAGAAAACTCAAGTAATAATAAAAGGCAGAGAAATTAAGTGCTTTATAGTCAGGAAATTCCGCAAGTTAAAATTTCTACTTAAACATTAACTTGGCCAAACAGTACATCCTGTGTATCTTACAAAGTGGATTAAATAAACTTAAGGTTTAATATGGAAAACAGAAAGGATCAGGAATCTTGGGAATCCTTTGCTTGTAAAGCTGGACACATAACTATAGTAATTTTACATAAACAATTAGAGGTCACTGCAAAAATAAACTCAGTTTCATTTTTTCCTTCTAATTTTCATGTCTCCTCTTCCCACCAGCTGCCAGGAAAATGTTGCTTCAAGACCCCGTAGTAATTCCCATGACAGCCCACCACCCCATCCTTGGTTTTCCTCATCTGTACCACTGGACTTGGTGTAGACTTTCAGAAGGTCAGAGAGGAAGCTCTTCTTCACCACAGCAGTGCTGCTCAAGTTCTCCTTGTCCAGTATCCTCAGAAAATCTTCGAGTTCTGTGAGCAGCTGCTCGAGAGCTACAACAGAAACAGAGACAACTGTTGGCAAAGCAGCTGGGTGATGTGTCAAAAGAGGACATATGTTAATTCCATGCTCTCCAAAATCCTTTGCTTTTTCTGCCCAGGAATAGATCATATTTAATTTTCCAGCTTGAACCCTGCCTCTAGCTTTGGAAAGAAAGCGGGTCCCAAGCCAAAAAATCTCCAACTTCCCTTAGTCTATTCACACATCAGTGAAATCCCATGTAAATACCTATTCTTCTTCCATTAGGACTTCTTGCTCAAGCAAAGAAAACCTGAAGAGATTTTGAGCTGAGATTACACTAAAGCAGCTTCCAAGGTCTTGATACATGCACCTTAAGTCCTGGCAAATATCATTCAAACCTCATTTGCTTAGGATCTACCAAAGATCCTGCTTTTTCCTTCCTCTTTAAAGGCCTCCTCCTTATTTGGGAGAGATGGGGCCCTGGCAATCTGGTCTAGTGGGAGATGTCCTTGCCCATGGTAAGGAAGTTGGAACTAGATGGTCTTTAAGGTCCCCTCCAGCACAAACCACTCTACAATTTTATGTTTCATTCTACCATTATTTCTTCGTCTGTATTAATCTGAAAATGTTTATGTGTGTATTCCAAAAAGAAAAGAAAAAAAACCACCACTCCCCCACATACATAAATCACAACTGAGTAATGTCTCAGGCCACCTGGCTTGGGCAGTGAGCACAGAGACCATTTTATCAGGTGAAACTGAAGACACAAGACTCAGCAGCATCTCCCAGCGCCTCAGGAAGCCCTGCTGTGCCCAAGACATCCCTGCACACCCAAAACAAGCAGCTCGGGCACGCCACTCCCCAGCACCAGCGGCTGAGCCAGCCTAATGGGCTTGTTTTCCTCCCAAGGAGGTGCTGCACAGCCCTGCCACCAACAAATCACTGCTCTGACAGGGCTCACGCTGAAGCAACAGACGCTTAATTGCTTGCTTTTGTTCACACCAAAGTTTATCGTGGGCTAATTAGCAGCAGGGGCAGGAGGAGGAAATAACACAGTATTATGTGGAAAGAGGAAGCACGGCGCAAGAAGGACAGTGTGTGGGAAAAACGTGCCAAACCCAGCCAGGACTGTCCCTCCCCTTCGGAGGCTCCCCTGCTACCCCTCTCCATCTCTCCCTGGTGCTGAGGATCTGCAGAGATGGGCAGTGAAGCTTGGGTTTGCCACCACCACCCTGCAAGCCAGGCAGTGACCCCTCAGCACTCCACCAGGGAACTTAGGGATAACTCGAGTGGGGCAATGCTCCTTTCCCTTTACTTACAGCA
The DNA here is from genome assembly GCA_013390045.1 of Picathartes gymnocephalus. Classification (NCBI taxonomy): domain Eukaryota; kingdom Metazoa; phylum Chordata; class Aves; order Passeriformes; family Picathartidae; genus Picathartes; species Picathartes gymnocephalus. The sequence continues at coordinate 318,247 of WEKY01037168.1, forward strand.
TTTCCACACTGGCTGATCCCATCTGAGCATTCCTAGTTAAAGGTCACAAAGAACACGTTTAAGGTCACAAAGAATATTTTTTAAAGGCAGGAGAAAGTCAAAACTTTCTTACCTATCTTTAGCCAGCAGGCAACCTTTCTGGGGTAAATGGATGTTACAAGATTGATAAGTAAATTACACTGTAAAGGTTTATGTTACTAGCCATTAATTGAAAAAACTTGCTACTGCTCTCAAACAGAATTAATCTTCATCAGACTGCTGTAAAACAGCCTAATCACTCCAGATCAATCAATAACAGCTCCAGAGGAACCAACCGACTTGTACTTATTCACACTTCATCCTATACCCTCTACACCAAATTAATTCTCTTCTGGTCTGATTTAGGACCAGTAGGGAATGGAAAACACCTGCATCATGCTGTGTTAACTCAAATGTCTTTTCTAGCTGCTGTTTTGCCCAGAGAGAACAAGAATCAGCAGCCTTTTTTCCATAAGCTGTGAGGAAACAGCATTTGCTGATAATAATACTGGATGCCTATAGGCAATCAACAGTGTCAAACCTACAAACAACTGGCTTCTCTGAAGCTTCAAGGACCCTGTTTAAGGAAACCCTACCAGGGTAAATCACAGCCTTGCTATACCCATCTGCTTCAGTGGCCCACTTCAGAAAATTCAAATTGAGGTCAGGTCCTGCTGGTCAGGCCAGCTGGACAGGACATTTCTGTGTCAGGGATGATATCAGAAAAAACAGCACCAAGGACACCTAACCTTAGTCTGAAGCTTCAGAAGGGGCAGCTCCCAACAGCTGCCCACGTGCATGTCACGACAGTGGGTTTGCAGGCAAGGGGCTACAATTCTCATTCCCTCCTCCACCCCCAGACTGCAGAAAATGACTTTATTCTTCTCCCAGGCATCACACACAGGGCTGAGCGCTTATGAATAGCACAGCCCATACAGTAGGTTACATTTTCCAGCCCACCAAAGCTGACCTCAGGCTTCCAGTGACTCAAAGCAGCTCATTTAGGATGTGATCCTGGGGCCACGGAGGTCAGTGGAAAGACTCTGTCAGACCTCAATGGATTCAGACTTCAGGGACTCAAGAGAGGTTAATTTTGCTCTTCTTCTGCAAGAAGCAGTATAGAAACCATCTGCTTCTATGCAAGTATCTCTCTGATCTCAGCTGGACATTCCCAATCCAAACCTGATACCTGCAAAAATAAACTCCACTGACCATTCATTCTCTCCTATCAGAGGGAGAACAAGTTAATACTTATCAGAGTGATGAATGTGAGAACTAAAATGAATTAGTACGATGAAGGTCTGTAATATCCTCTGTGCAAGCCACTATCACAGCAGGTCCCAGCAGGTCAACAGGACTAAAAACAATTGAGAGCCCTTGTACATTAAACATCTCAGGATTTTGTGTTCTGGAAGTCACTGCTTGATCTCAGCTAAAGACCTATCATGCTGTGCTGGTGATATATGGAACATGCTCATGGTAAAACCAGGTTGGTGGCTTTTCAAAGCAGCCTGAAACAAATTGTTCTCCCTCCAAGCTGCATGGTTTTGCTCTCCTTATCTTAGCAGTTTAGAAATGAGAGCACATAAAGAGATTATTCCTGCTCCAGGGCAATAGTTACAGACACAAGAAACGTATTTGCAAAATCATATGGCTGTGAGCAGCAGGATGAGAGATCAGAAGTAGACAGAAGCCCAAGTCACAAGGCAGAGAAATTCTCAGATGCTTTTTTGAAACCTTTTTCCACTGCTATATTGTTCTTCTCAACTCTCATAGCACTTCTTTGTGACTCAAGTTATATTTCTGGCACCACCTCAAATAAAGACCTTCATAGATCTTACAAAAATTCAGCCCCTTTCACAGAAAATGGGATTACCTCTAAGGTTAAGATTGTCAGAATATTAAGAGGCTTGGCCAAGGTCATTGAATATCTGCACTGAATCCAGTCCTCTCAAGCACCAGGACATGACCTACTCCAGTGCCCTACAAAGCATGGCCACAGATCTGGGGTACCATGAGAAATCACAGCATAGCTCTTGTCATGTTCTTCTCCATGGCAACAGACATCAGTAACTGGATAAAACCCACTGGAACTTCACAACACATGATGGAGAGAGGTGTAGGAGCATCACAGTCAATGGGAAACTTGTGATTGCACCAGTGATTTGCATCTGCAGTGAGTGGATGATCACCACTGAAAGGATGGTACTTTGAAGTGTATAGAAATATCACATCTTTACTGATGTAATAAGGACTTACAGGGTGGGGATTACAGTCAGAATTACCAGCTCCTTCTTCTTGCATGCAGTTAACTGGATGATGTGATATGTTCTCCCTTCTTTTACTCCAAGACAAATCAAACCTTTTTGCAAAAACTTCTGGGCTGGCCCTGACCACCACAGGCTCTCTTAGTCTGAAAGCTGCAACTCTGGTTGCCGCAACAAGCAAAGAGATGCTTTAAACACGACTGATCTGTTCCAACAGCAATTCAGTGGCAGCAGGACAGCACTGAAAAGGGCTTCTTTTGGCAGGACTCTGCCTTTCTTTGCAGACTGAAAGTCTCTTGCATCAGTCTATCCTAACTCATGTGAAGCTAGAGCCAAAAATGAAACAGCTTGCAAAGCCCTCATTGAGGAAGCACATTCCTTGCAAAAGAACTGCCAATTTTGCCTGACACCAAGGTCACTGAAAGGTAAATGACCATTAAACTAGGTTATAAAAGCCATTCCTACCAATAACCACTGATCTCTGTCATTGTGCTACAATAACAACCTACGTCTACATCTAATTACCTCATGTCTTGGCCTTATGAGGAAATGGAAAGACAGGCTCGGAATGAACTTTCATTCACGTGTTTCAGTAATCACTGGGCAGGATTGTATTCGACCATTTAATCTAAATTCAATTACTTATTCTATCAAGGTAGAGGGGCCCCAGCCACCGGACAAGGAACTGTAATGAGATATATACTAAAAGACAAACTCTTTCCTCTGCTGAGATGAGAGGTGAAAGATAAGGAGTATCATTTGCTAACAGGAAACTAAGGCATTGGGAGATTAAGTGATTTGTCCAAGGATATGGGCATATTCTTCAGCAGATCAGGAATATAAACTAGTTTTCCCGGATCCCAGCCTGCAGATTTTGTTTCCAACCCTAAACCACGGATCCCAAAGTGCTAAGAGATATTCCACCCTCCTGCCCAAAGCTGAGTCTGGGTTTGGTACTTTTGGCTTCACTTCCTTCCTTCCTAGAAGGAGATGGGCTAAGCTGCTGACAAACAACTCCATCCAGGCACCAAGTAAATACCCGCAGCCTGTGCCATGCCAAGCTTTTTGCTTCAGAAACCTTGGAAACTCTAGAGCTAGAAGAACTGGTAACAGCATTGTGAATCATGAAGGAGCCAGACCCCAGGAGCAGAGGGGTTCCAGAGGAGTGTCTTGAGGTACCTGCTCATGCCCAGCCTCCCCAGACTGCCTCCACCACACAGAACATCCCATGGCAGCCGTTCAGCCCCCACTGCCCACTGACCAGCCCTGGCTGGCAGCACTGGGATTCCCCAGGGGCTGCTCTGGCAGAAAGCAGTTCCTTTCTAGCCCTGCTTTCTTTTTTTCCTTCGCTGCATAAAATGAATAGGGCAGCTGAGGACCGTGCAGAGAGGACAGACAGGCACAGAGGCAGCATTCAGGCTGCTGAATAGCAAGTGCTGTCAGAAGAGCAGCAGGACCCAGCCCAGGCCTCCTTGGCTAATTTGGAGTCTTACAGTAACAGTTGGGCTTTGCAAGAGGGAAAAGTCACCCACGGTTACAGCAAGAGAAGGCCATTCTCCCCAGCTGTGAGGAAAGGCAGATGTGTGGATGGTGACAGCTGTAACAGCTGGATGACCCCTACACCGGGCCACCTTCCAAAACAGCAAAGCAGATCCTTCCTCAGACAAAGCAACACTCCTCACCCTGCCGGCTGCAGGGTCGTGCAGAGGAGCAGTGAAGGAAAGGGAACAGCAATGCTTTGGCTCCTCTGCAGTGGATGCAGCTCCTCTGTCCAGCTCGGAATTCCTCTGGCTTCAGCACACACAGGCAATGCAGTGCAGGGAAGGACAGGTGATAAATGGTTCATCCAAATACACTGAGAAGAAGCAACATCTCTGTTGAATTCCAGAAAGCTGCTCCTCTGAAAAGCATCCCCATCACACTGAAACCCCACCAGCATTCACCCAGGGCGATGAGCAGAATATACCAGGCAAGTGCAGACTAAGGCGCGCAGACTGAGTAAGACCAGGTTTACCACCTTGGTTTTGATCATCAGAAACACTGATTTATTTCCCACACTTGCATGTGTAATGACTGGTCAGCCTTCCATCTTCTTCGTTTTCTTGGGAAGAGAATAAAAAGCCCAGCCCACTGCTGTCCAGCTGAAAAGTTTTTTTTTACCCACAGAAAAATAATTATGAATATATAAATATTTGTAGAAAAAAGAAATCTCCCCACAGCAAAATGAGAAGTGCTGTGTTTATCAAAGGAAAACCCACAAAAACCCCCTCTAAGCTTCTGGTAAACAAAGAACTTTCTCATTGGAGAATCACTGCTAGATTAAACAAAACAAAAGGCAAAATTCAGAATCCTGAGACAAGCTAAAATCCCTCAAAATAAGAAAACTGTAAAACTGGAGAACTCCCATCAGAGTTTCCCCAATAAACCAGACAAATGTCAGACAGTTATGACCACTGTCACAAAGCTGACTGATTTTTAGACACAATGAGTGCTCACAGGGAAGAAAGAAAGACAAAAAACCCACTCAGACTGTTCTATTAATGCACCTAAAATCCAGCACCGCTTGGATTCACACTCTCGTTGGGAGCACTAGGCTGGTCTTTGTTGCAAAGTAAGATTCACGGAAGGACAGAGGCAAACAATGTGTTTGGCTGGCTGTGGGCTGTGAACTGTGCACATGAACCCAAGCAGCTCTGCGTGGGCTGCTTTGGAAGTTCGAACAAGACTCGTATTGAGAAGTGGCAGCTCTAACCCAGGAACTCTGAACTTTAACAAAACGGCAGCAGAAAACGCACACAAAGCTTTTCTCAGTTAGCTGAGCAAACAACAGACTCCTCTTCCCTCCTCTGGAAGGTGGGAAACAGCATCCAAGAAAAATTAAGAAAAAAAAGATGAAGAGAGAAGAGAAGCAAAACGTGAAAATTATCATGTCACAAGGAGATTTTACTGAGCACTCTTGCATTTTAGTGCCATATTGCTCTATTATATCATAGAAAAGTTTGGGTTGGAAGGGACCTTAAAGATCATCTGGTATGCAATGGAGGGTGTATGGATGATACTTCACAGGCAACATAGTGATGCCTTTCTCTGCAAAGGGTCTCAGCCTTCCCATGACAGAGCAACTGGTGACTCACTGGAGGTCCCCCACTGCCAAACAAATTTGTTGGATGACATTCAAGAGATGCTGGCACCTCTTCCCTTTGGAGCAGACCTTATTAGCAGACTGCCCATCAAACTCACAAGACTCCCAAAGCTGTACCAGGCTACAAACTGCAGGTCTGCGCGCAGGTGCTCAGTGATGCTCACCTCAGCAGATGGGAACATATCCCAGAGTGCCATGGAAAACCCTGCTGGCACCTGGGGTGGATCAGACTGTCCCCCTGAGAGGAGCCACATCCTCACTGCACAGCAAACCAGGTCACAGATCCAGCTAGGAAAACAGCAGGGAAGTAACTAAAGAAACATCAGTGCAGTAGTTAAGAGGATAAGTAATGATCAATCCAAATTAAGATGTCAACTAAAAAAAGTTGGACCAAATCAGGCAGGGCAGGACATTAAAGATGTTTTTAAGGTAAATATCCCCAAGAGCAGGGCCTGGTGGGCTCCTTTCCCAGTGGGGAGAAGAACAATCCCAACAATTTTTACAAAGCAGAAATCACGTTTGCTGCCAAGCCCCAGAGCTGAATCCTAGAGTGGCAAGACAGAGACACCATTTCCTGTGAAGCTGCCACCACTGATTCCAGTCTGTCCCCAAGGTCTTTTCTGCTGCTTTCTCCCCTTACTTCTTCAGTTTCCAGCTAAGATTGGTGGTTGTTGGTTTGGGTTTTTTCTGCCTTGTGAAGTGTTGCTCTCCTCTCCATCACTCTATGGGCCTGACTTCACTGGAGGGGTTGGTGACCATCTGACCTGCAACTTAAAGCACATCTGCTATTTGCTGTCTAATGCAATGCACAGCTGTACCCAGGAAGGGGCTCCTAAGAGGTGGCTGATCAAATGGAACAGCTGCCTTCAAGAAAAAGAAGCTCACAAAACACCCAACCAAATGCCACAAACACAGAGGGCTCTACTGCCGGAACCTAGTGCAAGAAGACATTCCCACAGCTGCCTGCTCAGCACTGCCTTGCTGTTTTGGGATTAAGGTAGTCTTTGCTCCATGAATGGGGCAGGGTCCTCCCTGGACCTCAGCTCAGGTCTTGGCCAAGGCTCCTGGAGCATGGTTGTAGTCAAAATTCTGTGGCAGGGTTTGCCTCATTCCTGCTCATCACTCTGCACAGCTGCACCCAGAGGAAAGCACATTTCCATCCCTGTCTACATTACAGAGCAGCAGCAGAATAGAGGCACACAACAGTCCCTAATGCCTGCTGAGCCCACAGCAATGGGATCCCCTCTTTCCCATGGAGAAAGGAAGCCTGGGATACCTCATTCCCAAAACAGTGAGTGAGAAAATGCAAGGTCCTAGGCAGATTAACTATCATGAAGATGGTGAACGACAGCCCTGGAACAACACCAGTGGTTTGTGCCACTTCAATACAAATAAAGGAGGTTAACTGCCAAATATATTTTGAGATGGATTTCTCCCTCACAGGCAAGACACAAATTAAAGGAAGCTGCCAGATACACATAGAGTTGTGTTGGTTTTTTTTGAGAGAGGACAAGCACACACACACGCCCTCCTAAGGCCTCATATCAAAGTGTTTTCCCACCATTCTCTGTTGATTTAATGGCATCATTTCTCCAATGAACAATAGAAACACAGCAGAAGGGGAAAGCAATTATGTTTGAGAAAGCAAAAGCAAGAGCTCTGGGGTCAGAGAGAAAGACAGACACACAGCCCCGGAGTCCCCAGTCCTTTCCCTGCTGTTTCCTCTGCAGAAAGGACTTTTCGAGCCACGCCACCCACAAGAGCCAAGGCTGTGCCTCTGTGCCTAGAGCAGAAAAGCAGAATGACCACACCAGGCTACTGCACTAGTGCAGGGGCACAACAGGTTTTTTAAGTATCCAGAGTGTATCAGGGTAGGCTGGCAGAGCCTACAGCAACGTCATTATTGATAGCTAGATTTCTTTCTCAATAATCTTGCTCAATCCCTTGTCCAGACACTGCATGTGGTCCTTATCCACCCTCCTCGAGGTAATCTGGAAGCCTAAACACCAGGAGGGAGGATCATGCAGCTGAAGCACTGAGCAGTGTTGATGCAGCAATGTGCAAACCAGAGAGTTTTCTCTGGAAATCCAATGTGTAATTACCAGCAGAGAAAAGTGCTAAAATCCCCAATACCAAGGTTTCCCCCAGAAAAAAATGCCTCCCCACTCAAAATTCCCCCATGTAGAGACATCACTAAGGACCAAAGTTCACACTCCTTCCTAACAAGATTCAAGAGCAAACCAGCGTTCATTACACTTCAGTTTAGGGATAAGAAGCATAGAAAGATAAGCTTTAGGAATACTAAAAAGAGGTCAAATTACAAACCCTCTCCTACCATGAGTCACCACTGCTCGGAGAGCACCTCCCAACAGGGATGCAACATCTGCCACCAAAGGAGGCCACAGCTCCCACCCACCACTCTCCCACGTGTGAGGGGAAGGCACAGCTGCCAGGTGACCTGAGGACATTCCTCACTCTTATATTCAAGAGATGCCACCTTTATTCCTCTCCCACACCTCCAAAATGACATTTCACCCAGGTCAGGGTGGCAGAGCAGCCTCACAGGAGCAGGCAGCTCCCCTATTTGCTATGGATTACCAAGGCAGTTGGGCACCACATCAGCTGTTTCAAGACACGTGTGCCCTGTGAGGAAACACCAGTCTTGTCCTAATGCTGCAGTGATGCCCAGAGAAAAAGAGGCTCTGCCCTGCTTCACACCCCAAACATCACTTTCATCATGCAACAGGTTTTCAAATGGGATTCAAGTCTTTGGTGCCATTTGTCATCTGTGTTATTAATTCCTGTTGCCAAGAAACTCCCAAATACATTTTCTTCACAGAGCTCCCTTGTCCAATACTCATAAGAACAAGTACTGGTGGCCTTGGGAAAAACAAGTGTCGCTCATGGGGAGGATGCTCAGAAGAGAACCTCTCCCAGGCCACCCAATCTATGCAACGGCTGCACACACATTAACCTTCCAACACAGGTTCATCCATGTGACAGAAACGTGTCCTACTAAAATGCCACTCAGGTGGCATTACTTGGAAACTACTGGAGCTGCCCACCACAAGTGGCAGGAGGAGACACATGAGCTCCCATTTGTCTCCCTACAGATCCCCCACATGGTGTGACCTGACTCATGGAGCATAGATTAGAGAAGCCATGGACATTCACCTACTGAGATAAACAACTTCTGCAGTGACCCAATGCACAGCTTCTGGTCTGACTCATGGTGACAGCCCTGCCCCACTGCCCATGGACGCTTTACTGCATGGGGAAACTCTTACAAGGTAAGGTAGAGGTAGGCACCCAAAATTCTGCCAAGAGTGAGAAATAAACCCTGATTTACCATCTGTACCCTGAGCTCAAGCTCATCTCCAAGCAGGAGCAAGTCAGGCTCACAGAGATGCCCTGGGGCAAGAGGAGGCTCAGGACAAGACAACCCCATGGCACCTCTGCCACCCTCCCCAGCAAGGCCTGGCAGGAGCCCAGGGGTGCTGATGCAGTGGAAAACCAGGACAAAGACCTGCATTTTTTTTTTCCCATGTGAATTGGAAAACTTCTCCTTTTCTATCCTGACTCTGAAGCATAGGAAATGAAAGACAGCTCTTAAAACAGCAAAACAACCATTTACCGGATAAAAAAGATTTTCTTACTTTGTCTGTCTTGCACTTCGTTTACATGAATGAGAGCCAGTTATCCAGACTGGGAACAATACTCTGAATTAAACCTCTGAAACCCACTACATAAATATGCCAAAGGTACCACTAATCCTATCACAGATTTAAAAGTTAGATCATTATTTTTATTTACCATCTCAGCAGAAAATTTGTGACAAGAAACTGCTGATGAATGAGTTCAAGTCTTTCCAGCAAATTCAGCTTCCTTGGAACTTTTCTGAATGCACTTTTGACTCATTCATCTTCCTCTTAACACACTTTGGAGGCATCCCTGTAGCTTGGCTATAAGCTACCCAGGCTGGCACTTCTCTTTTCTCAGCATCACATGCTAACAAACACTTGTGTCACCCTTGGTACCCGAGGATCACTTGTGGAGCAGTGGTTTGGGATTAGCAGCTCATGCCTGGCTCCCTGTGGTTGGGGCAGCCCACGCCACCCTCACTCCAAACCACATTGCTGTGCTTTCCATCCAGAAGATGAATGGAATACAGTTCAGCCTTGGCACTAGTGAATTAATAACCTTTAATGAGAGCAATAACTTGAAGGAACTCTCTGTTTACTCAGTGCGAAGTGCAGCCTGGCCAGTCCACCACTCTGCCTGCAGTGCTGGAAGCAACTCAGGACACGAGCAGCATCCTGCATGCAGGAACTGCCCTCGAGACAGTTTTCTAGTACTCACAGGCATAAAGAGATGCATACTCTCACCAGTGCCAGCTGGCAAGGCCCAGCCAGCTCAGCAGCCTCCCTGCTTTGCAGAGAAAGCTGCTGGCCACTCAGCTTGAGGGCCCAGAGAAAAAGAGGAGGCAGACACATTGCTTTGCCTACCTGTTTAGGGAGCAGCACATCTTGGACATGGCTTAAGAGAGATCACAGGCTGCCAGTGCAAACCTCTGCTCAACCTTTTGTATTTCCTTCCACCAATTCTAAGCTTAAGCCCTAGCCCCAAAGGGAAAGCCACAGAGCCTTTCAACCTTGTCGGTTAACAAAAACACACAGATTGTTTCTGCTGTGGTTTGTTGCAATTTCATCTGCTTTATCGCTCTCTTTGACAAGCCTTTCTAAGAAAGAAGCAGGCAGGTGAAAGAAATACAAATGACTGGGAAAACACTCCCCATTTCTAGGACTAGGCATATTTTGTTGCAGAAGACAGTGAAAATAATAAAAAGTGTGGGTGTTTATAAGATAAAAGTAACAATTATATTGATTTAACTCCTTTATTTCAGGAAAAGAGACAACGAATAGGGGGGCAGGAGGAGGCTAGATCCCTGGGGTAGTTGTCCTCTCATCCTTACTTCCAAGGTGGTGGATCCCTAACTGAAGGGATTTGAATTAATCTTCTCTGGAGGCTGCTTCATCTACTTATGTTGCTAGAAAGGGTATAAAGCACCAGCTCTCCCACCCAGAGAGTCCCACCTCAAACAGCAACTGGGATGTAACTACCACGTGTCTCTTTCGGTTCCACTGAAAAGCTTCTACATGTCCTGGGGCCCAGTCCTTCATCACTTACCTTTGGTTACAAAGAAAAACAGACAACCTTTTGTTTGTCCCAAAAAAAGTTTCTTTCAGGCAGTCACCCCAGAACAGTGATTTCTCTCACACTGACAGCAACAGGAGTTTGCTGCCTCCCCACACTCACCTGTGTGAAAAACTACCCAAAGGGGAGAAGTGCTTGGCCTGGCAGCCAGGTAGAAAGGGCAGCGAGCAGGGATTAGTTCCATCTCAGCCTTCAGCAGGGACATCTGTCACAGCCACCTGGGTAAGCTCTAAGCAGGTCATACACTGCACAAACTGCAGACAAAAACACAGGAACAAGAGCTGCCAAGCCCTCAAGGGCTCTTCAGGCCATCAAACTCCTTCATCATGGCATTCAAGAAATGTACACTCTAAATTTCCTCTCCATTTTGAGTAACACCTGTCTGAAATTTCCATGTGGCACATGCCAACTTTTGCTTCTACAAATTCCCTGTCCTGAGGGGCAAGGGAAGTGCAAGAGACTATTTCAGAGACATAGAAAACAAACTGGACCTATAGGAGCCTCTCAGCAACAAAATAATACATTTCATTTTCCCTACCCATGGTTATCCATCCTTACCCAGAGTTCTTTGGAAGCAGTGCTCCAGCACATTTCCCCCACATCCTTTGTGTGCCCGGCTCAGAGCAGCATATCAAAGGGGTATTTGAGGCTGAGAGTTGGGTGTTGGCATAAAGCAGTAGAAGTTAAACCCCTGGTGCAGGCCAAGAGCCCTCAGTGAGGACCAGGGAGCCCATCCCCAGCTAGGTGCAGGTAGATGTAATGGGGGATAAAGGGAATGGAAGGAAAGACCAGGAAAGAAAAACACCTGAGACAGCTATATCCCTCAATGGCACATCATCCACCTTGCCCCGGGCTGGCTGGTGTGCTCACACAATGCAGCAGCACACTGAGACCACGCTCAGGTGCTGGAAACACCAGGAGCTCTGCCTCTGTGCTACTGCAAGGATCTCCATCAAACTGCACACTCAGCTTGGGCAATGCTTGATAAGTTTGTCCTGCAAATCTGAAAAAGGCTACTGTGCAGCTAAATACTTCAGAAATTTTGCACTTTCTTCATTTGCCCTTCATCACAGGCAGCCTTTTAGGTCAAAGCACATGACTCCAGCGATAGGGCTGATAACCTAAGCCTTGGCAAAGATACGCACCCAGCACTCACTGATGCTCAGACTCCGGTTTCAGCAAGATGTATTTCTCCCTAAGCCACCTCACTGCAACCAGACCTCTGCTTCCCACCTCGGCCATCACACTTGGCAGATTTTCTGCCCTATTTGAGGTGCCTGCAGGAACTTGCTCTCCTGGCTGACACAAGGCACACTACCTTTCTCGTATGAGTCAGCAGGCAGCAACAGCAAAGCCGTTCTTTGTCCTTGAAAAAGAATTAAGCGATTTTGAAGCAGTGGAATGTTTAGGACTAGTTAACTGACCAACAGCATGAGCACTTCAGAAGAGGCTGCATTATGAGAAGCAAACTTCAAAGGGAGAAGTGACAAGGCCAGAGTGTTTGTGGTGCCTGAGGAAGTAATTAGAATTTAAAAGGGACACAGATTGGACAAGTACACCAGGCTAAGAAAGATGAACTGCTGCCAAAAAAAGTTTCTTTAGCTTTCCCAGTTTTCTCTAGCCCACATTAGAAATGCAGTTTCATGAATATCTCTGTCTCAAAACACTTCTACAGAAAATCCCTGCAGTTGTTGAAAACATGAGAAAGATGCCACCATCAAAAGCTAGATGCTTCCTACTCTCATTTCTGTTTTCAGCTTGTTAATAGGTGCCTTGCTTTCATCATTCCCAAAGAGGAGAGGGTTTCTGCAAACTGCTCAGAGATAACACATTTCTTAGACAAGGGGTTTTGTGTACAGCACAGTTTATCTTCCTTCATCACAGGGTTGGACTTTTTTTTTTTTTTTAAGCAAAGGCTTCAAAGGCTTGCAGGGTTGGTGAGCACTGATATCTGCTCTGCTGGTGCGTGACCTGCAAGAGCACTGCTCCAACTTGAGAGGTGTGATGTTAGTCAGAGATCAAACTGCACACAAAACTCAGTGGTTTCCAATCACTGAGGATCATTGCTAAATTTCTGCTGCTTTGAGATCTGTGCTGTGGAGGCTTTGAATTGGTGATTCAAACAAATGTGAGGCTGCAACAGCAAAGTCACAGCAGAAAAGTCTGTTCTGGTTTTCCCCAAAAAGCTGGAGTAGCTCACAACAAACTCAGCATGTAGCCCCTTTCACCAGGAGGTCTCAACACTTCTGGGAAAGCAAAGGCCCAAGCTAGAGGTCTCCAATAAAATCCAAGGGCAGAAGAAGTGCAGTTTTGGAGCGAAGCCAAAGCTGGTGCTCCACCAGGGCCATTTCTTCTCAACATCTGTTCTCTCCCTTAAGATACTAATGCCCATTTTCTTGAACTTTTTTCCCTACAGTAGAGACTCAACAGTTCATATTCAGACAGTGACAGAGACAACTCAAATGAGTCAACAGCTCTCCAGAGCCAGACAGAGCTCTGTTGTCTCACCAGGTGCAGGTGAGATACGGTGAGTCAGGTGGGAGGAATGAGCTCCAGCACATGGCACAGCCAGTCCCTCCCGACCTCCCCGTTCCCAGCTCGGTGGGTCACTGCAGTTAAGGCTCTCAAACTGCTCATCTGTCAAATGGGCAAGAAAAAAAGATTGCTGGGAGTTTGGCAAGCTTAAACAGGCTTCCAGTAACACTCTGAGGAAGCTCACAGGATGTCATAACACAAAGTATTTACTGAAAATTGTCTCAGCATTCAAATGCTCGTTATGTATTGAGTTCACACTGTGTTGGATCCCATCTGCCTCAGGCTTGTGGGTGCAACCATAATCTCAAAGGAATAAAAAGTTTTCACCCTATGATGTCACTTACACCCACAGATCTCATGGACCTGTGAGCTTTCCCAAGCTCCTGACTCAATTTTGAGGGAAAAAGAACAATCTTTGTACAAATGCAACTACTCCTCACAAGAAGGTCTACAAAGGGTGCCACATTTTTGGACCTAGTGGCAGACTGGCAAGGCTTCTTGCTATGGAAGTGAAGACATCACTTCAAAATTTGCTCCAGGAGGTATCAGTGGTACCACGAGCCTGGCCTGTACAAAGACAGCCACGTGGGTGTTTGAGCCATGAATCAAAGGCAACTGGACACCTCTGTAGTCAGTGCCAGGATTTGGGTGTCAGCTCAATGGGCTGAGCTGGACTCTTGGACTTGCACTAGAAGTTGGAAGGTTGTGTTTAGAATGGTTTACATATGAAAGGAACACTCCTTTGAGAACATAGACAAGCTTGGAGGATACACAAGGATCGCTGCACTGCCGTGCAACCACCACAGATATCTGCTGGAGCTGTACCTTCATCTCATATAGATCTATGCAGCCTCACTGAAGCCTATCAGAGTCTGAATTCAAGCCCAGAGAAGGATACTCTTTTATATGGAAACTCCAGGTTCATGCAGGCACAAATGGACAGTACAGAAATTTCCCAGTTCACATTAGATGCAGATGTCCAGCTCTGCGGATCCCAAAACACCAGAGAAAAACCAAGATGAAAGCAAAACAAATGCAAGCTGCACTTTATTGAAACAGGAAACTGCAAACCACTCCGTGTTCAGTGGGAAGCCCAAACTTTGGGATTCTGTTTGTTTTGAACAATAAACCCCATCAGGATAGCAGAGCCCTCCTCAAGGGTGGGAGGGACCGAGGACCAAAATGAAGCTCACATTGTGCAGCACCACAGGCAACTCCTCTGCACATTCAACACCAGTTCCTTTGGAGCTGCTCTCTTTCATTTTCTCCCACTTAAGTCATTCCCTATACATACATGTATACATGCTGCTAGTGTTCCTTGGGTTAGGAGTCTCTGCAAAACACAGGCAGTGACCTCTGAGGCTCAGGCCTGGGGACCTGGGTTTCCTGGGCACTACCATCACCACAAATGCTGTTTTTGATCAGAAATACCAGCCAGGACCTGAGGAACTTCCATGAAAAACACTTCTGTGCATCTTCACTAAGAACAAATTAAAAAAACCCCTCACTGTCCTGATGGGTTGGGATGCAGAAAAACCTTCTATTTGTTGTGTGAGAGAATACCAGGATCAGACATCTTCATACCAGGGGAGTTCCCCTGGATGAGATTCATCAGGGCAGCTCCAGAGACTCCAACACAGGGGGATGCTACAAAGCTCTTACAGCTCCTGTTAACTGCACTAGCAGACTGAGTTTATGGCCCTTTTGCATTAGCCCAAAAAGCCCATCGCAGCTGGGAATTACCAGGGATAGCCACAAGACTGAAAACCAATGTTGAAAAACAAACAACACCCAAACCAAGAATTACAAAGCAACCTTGAACTTCTGTTTGGAAATATTTAGGCAGGATGTCTTGCTGAGCTGACACATCTGGTTTCCAGAAGGACTTCAGCTGGGAACTGTACTGGACTAAAACTTTTCAGGATGCCACAAGAAGTGGGAAACAAGGAGCCTGGGACAGTCTTTCAGCAAGATGAGGACTTGGAGTTAAAGAGCCCCAAGGGGACAATTCCCATAGCTACCTCTGCTTAGCAGGGACTTGGACATAACTTGAAGCAAAGCTCTCTAGTCCCTGCATGTACCAAGTACAGTGGGTGCCTGACACAAAGCCTGTGTTCAACTCATCTATTTCCCCTAATCCATCACTAACAAGCCCATCTTTTGGCAACTTGGAAGGGCAGATCTGTACAAAGCACTGGTGTGACTGACTTCTTGATGGCCGTGATCCAGCTAAAGATGTCAAGCACATCCATCCCTTCACAGCACATCCCTGAAGTCACAATTCACTCTGAAGCAAGTCTGTGGGGGGTTCTGAGCCCATGCTCAGGCTGGGGGAGGGATGTCTCAGCAGCAGAGCAGGCAGGAGCATGCCTGTGCTTAGTCAGTTTAAAACCTCCCAAAGTATCCGATCCAGCTACAGAGGAGCTCCTGAGATGTATACAGTGCTCATTCCTAAAATATTTCACCTTCCAGTACGGGCAGGAAGCAGGACCCAAATTATCAATAGGACAAAAATATCTTTTCTTTCCCTTGCTACACAAGGTGTGACTTAGGAGCACCAACCAGATGAAAAAACCAGCTGATACTTGCACCAACACAGCCCACCCTGCACACTTCCCATTCAAACAGGTATCCCTTCTGCAAAAAGGGGAGAGCTGGGTCTCTTGCTTTGTATTTTGTCTCTTGCTTACCTAATAAAAAGATCATAAATCACAGCTGGTTTCCAGGTCCTCGTTATTATCCAAGAAGCACCAACAAAGGCATGAAGACAAACTCAGCAGTACCCAGGGGACCTGGAAACGCCCAGCCATTCCCAAAATAGGAGCAGCTTGGCAACTCACAGCTGGAGCACGGCCACCCCCCGTCCCAGCACTCTGCTCTCCCAGGCAGTGCTGCAAGCAGTGGGTCAGGAGGTGCATTCCTCTGACAAAAATACTATGAGAAAAACGACCCAGAGGCAGCAGCAGTCCCCTGCAGAAGCCACTGGAGCTGCACTGGCCCCGTTTATCTCCGGGATGGTATCAGGACTCAGGGACCCCTGGGAACAGGGCTGCTTCTCACGACATCTCTGCAGAGTGCCTGGCACTGCCCGCAGCCCTTATGGGATGGTGCTGCAGTGTCAAGAAATTGTGCTGAGAAGCTGGTTGCATCAGGAGAAAGGGAGATGTGCAGCAGCAATCATTAAAAAAAAAAGGAAACAAACCCCTCAACAACAAACAAAAACAAAAAACCAACCCCCCCCCCACCTTCCCCCCAAAAAAGAAGGCCTAAAGTCAGCACAAATCCCAACAGCAATCAGCTCATTGCCTTAGGAACAGGTTTAGTGTTATGGCAGCCAGACAATTGGGTCCTGCAGGCTGGTGTCCTTCTGGTAACCTTGGGAAAATCATCAGCTTTTAATTACAAATCTGGGGAACATCGGATATTAGTGTTTGTACTGCCACGTTACATCTTGGCTCTGGTAAAGGCTTCCCTTGGCTCCCAAGGTGCTGGAAGACAAACATGTATTTTCTTTTCATTTCAAGATAGCTGAAAGCCACGGCCCTAAGCAATGATGAGAACTGCATGCGATTAGGAATAAATGAATAAAACTTTCTTAAACAAACAAACAGAAATCCCCTGGCCTCAAATCCCCAACCAGGACCCTGGGGAGCCAGAGAAACACAGCAGTGGTGGAAACCATTGGGCCAGCAAGACTGAATCAATACCTGGTGCTCCCAGCAGAGTGGATTCACAGGCAGCACCTATGAAACAGCCAACAGGGCACAGGGTCTGCATTTTGGGGTCTTGGCACAGAAAGTTCTGTGTCTCAGCACAGCACAATGTGCAGGTTGATTTTGCCCAGTCACAAGGCATGGTGCAGACTTTGAGCTCAGGCAGATTTGGGTGACATCGAGTTAGCCAACTCTTTTCACCAGTGAGGTGGACAGCAGTGACCCTTTGGCCTGAGCACCACATCCCACAGTCACACTTGCAGCACTTGAAGGAGCCTTTTCCTTTTATTCACTTCCCATTTCCTGCCCATTTGTTTCAGCAGCAAACTCCCTGTTCTCATAGTGTGTGTGGGATATGTGGAGAGGGAAGGAGCAATCCCTTCCTTCTGTAGTCCTCCCCTCCACTGTCTCTACTTCTCCATCACACAGCATCAGGATCATGAACAGTTTCACCCTGCTCCTTCCAGGAAGGGGGAAGATTTGCAAACACAGTCCTTCTACTAAAAAATCAGCTTTTCCAGAGAAAGCATGGGCAGAATTAACAGCACCCGCAAGCAAGGCTGGATGTGCAGTTTCCATCAAAAAAAAAAAAAAAAACAAAAAATCAATCCAACAGTGCAGGGGGAACTGCCTCCTCTGAGTAAATGGCATCCCCAGGCAACTTTGCTCATTAAGAGGAGATCAGCTGCCAGAGCAGGTGGAGGAAGGAGAGACCCAGCACAATAAACCAAACCTCCCTGCTCTGATTTTGTTATTCTGGGAGGAAAGGGGATGGAAGGGAATGTGAGGATGCGGAAAAACAACCACTTAACCCTGAGCACAGAACCAGGCTGGACTCAGACCCTCAGTGTCACAGCACGGGCTACTCCACTCAAGAGTGCTCCCAGGAACAGCCCTGGTGCTCCCTCTCGCTTACCCTTATGCAAGTGAGATCAAAGTTACCTTGCTGCTGGCTGGAGCCAAGGCAAGAAGCAGCCAGAATGTCCAGAACTGCACAGACATCCCCCACCAGCACCTTGGGTGCTGTGGGGTAAGTGCAACCAGCCAGCTCAACTTAGCTGTGAGCATCACAAATCTTCAAAGCTCTTCCCCTGTGCAAGCCTTTTTCCATGCTTCTGTTCCTGCCTTGAGCTCATGTGTGAGGTTTTGTAAGGAAAAAGAAAGCAAATTAGCCCAGCAGTTTGATGCCTCATCGATGGTTTCCTTTCAACCAGCTCCTACCCATCACCTCACAGCCAAAACCTGGTGATCTGGGTCAATAACCAAGCCCGGGGACAGGAATGGGGGAACCCACCATTGCTGCCCAAGATCTTCCCAGTGCCGGCCTCTCCTCGTGGGCTCCGCAGTGCTCCAGCCTTTCTGAGTTACAAATACACACTCGGTGCCAGATGACTCAGCCGTGCTTCCCCTCAGGATTTACAGCTGGGACAAGGGCAGTGGTGCAGGGGAAGGTGCAGGGAGTGGTTTTACACCATGTGAAAACAATGCCATTTGTTTGCTGGGCACACTCACACCCTCCAGCAGGAATGCTCCAGCTGGGGAAGAGCACAGATCATCCTCCACGAGTGGCTGTGCAAGGCCCCTTGCAAGGTGCATCCTGCACAAAGCAACAGCAGACACCTGGGATCCTGCCTGGCCAGGCCCTTCAGCAGCTTTCCACCAACACAGCTGTGGGTGTCAAAGACACTGACTCAATATACTGTAATTTGAAACAAAACTATTTCTTTAGTTAAAAAAAAGAATCATCCTGATGATTTACCTTCCCTCTCCTCCTGAAAGAAATCAGGGATTACCAGGCCTTTGGCTAAGAACTGCTTTGCTGGAGGGATGGAAACCCTGACAATGGTCACACTTAAGGAGGAACAGATGTTCCTTTCCACTAGAAGTCTTTCCTGCCCAGCTAAACTCCAGTGTGTGTAGGAGACCAAATGTGCCAGATAATCTAGTGAGGAACATCCCGGGGACACTTCCAGACCTACAAAAGTAGAGGGCAGCCAAGGAGGATCAACATGGCAAACACTGTGCTTGGCTGGACTGGAGGGTGACCTGGCCAGCAGCTCTGCCCACATCAACCACAGCTGGCCAGGGGTGGGAGCTCACCTTTCGTTCACAGCACAGGAATGGAAAACAGCAGCTTGAGAGGGCCTGGGAAGTGACTGACCTGCCCAGAGAGACTTCATGCTGAACCAACCAAATAAATAAAGAGAGTGATTTTCCCCCAGCCAAGCAGGAACTGCTAGCAAAACCACCTTTCTGCATGACACATTTAGCAGTGCTTCGAGGAAATCAGGGAGGCAGTAAATCCATTAGCACAGAAAAGCCTCATCTTCAAACCCTGACAGCACACTGCCAACACTCAAGATTTTCATCTGTAGAATAGCTTTAGAGCCACAAACTCACAGATACCTGGGGTGTTTCAAAAGCAGATCCAGCAGAATGGGATGGGTGTTCATCCATGCAGCTGTGCCATGTGTTACAGGAACACAGGCCCTGCTCCAGGGAGCTAAAACTCCCTAGACCGACACAGACCGCGCCACTGTGGAGAAGCATCGCAGGATGGCTTGTGCCAAATTTGTTTTAGAATTCCTCCTCTGTTACCAAGGGTGTGTCAGACACCAGCATGTGTTAGGACTGGACTAATGTGTGCTCCCAGACTAACGCATGCTCCCCGAGGCTGTTGGCCTGCTGCCGCAAGGGCACACTGCTGGCTCGTGTTCAACTTGGTGTCCACCAAGAGGCTTTTTGCAAAGCTGCATTCCAGCTGGCTGGCCCAGCACGTTATCCCTGGGGTTATCCCTCCCCAAGGGCAGGACTTTGCCCTTCTTTCTTGAACTTCAGGAGATGTGTTGGCTCATTCCTTCAGGCTAGTGAGGCCCTTCCTAACAGCAGCACAACCACTTGCTGCATCAGCCACTCCTCCAAGTTTGGTGTTATCTAGAAAACTGCCCCTTCAACCAGGTCATTAATGCAGGTGGACAAGTGACTGGTGTCCAGCTGGATTTTGTTTCTCCAGTCATAATCCATTGAGCATGGCAGTTCACGCAGTTTTTGCCTCACCTCACCATCCACCTCTTGAGCTTATATTTCACCAGTTTGCCTAGGAGGATGTTATGGGAGAGTGTTGAAGTAAAATCAATAAACACCCACTGCTCTCTCTTCATTTACCAAGCTTGTTGTTGGACTTTTACACACATCAAGACTGTGACATGATAGGGTGTAATAAATAAAGCCAACGTTTTCCCAAGCTGTCTACTCATCAAAACCCAAACATAAGTAGTAAGGTGTGTTTGGGGTTATTTAGAGTGAGCAACGTTGTATATCTGTGGGTTGTTTGTATTTCTGTTTCAGGATGAAAACACAGAGATAAGAATACCCATGTGTCATCAGACAGACAGAATCTGGTTCCCTCACCTGTATTTCTAGATGCTGCTGCCTTAAAGCAAACAACAGATGCAGTAGATAGATACTGTGAAGGCTCATTTTAATCTGCATTCACCTGCATTCAGTTTACAGCAGAAACACTGGCACTGTGTCAAGTTACATCACATCATTTTGGCAGCATCTGAATGCCTCCCACTAATGCATCAGACTTTCTCCCTTGGCCTTTCTTTTCATGGGGTTAGAGGAACATCTTGTTCAGAAGATTTGTATAGCGTATACAAAAATCATACAAACAGGTTGATGCTTCTTTGTTAAAGTCTTGGGCTCTTGGCCTCTTGCCTGAACGTCATCCCAAGAGAACAATTCAGCCCACATTAAAGAAGCCTTGATCTCAGTTTCACTGACGGACAGGGTTGCTACAAGCAGACTGACCTATTCCAAGCAGAGGGAAGAAGTCAGCTTGGTGAAGCCTTGCTATACTGACAGCCCCCACAATCCTCATCCCACTGTGAAAGCCACACACGAGCAGCTCCTGGTGACAAATAAGAGCAGTCTTGGACTTTCTGTCCTGATGTGCCTGCAGGACTCACAAAATGCTGAACACAGCTCACATGGCCTTCAACCATTCCCCCTAGGCAAGGGCCCTTTCTGCACACCCCAACGGCAGGAGTTCAGGTAGAGCACGAACCACAATCTTTTTCTTCTTCAGCCACAAAATTTAGCCAGCTCTTTACCTATCTGCTAGCTCACCCATCCACAGCCCACCCCCTTGGGCCTTAACACCCCAGTATGGGCACATGTTTGAGCTGGGCAAGCCCACCCCCATGGCTGACTACGCCCACTGCATCCTAAGCCAGGAAATATCCAGTTTTTCATCCAGAGAAAGGCTTTAAAACTGGGGCAAATGTATTTCTTTTCAATTCACAGCTAAC
The DNA here is from genome assembly GCA_013390045.1 of Picathartes gymnocephalus. Lineage (NCBI taxonomy): Eukaryota > Metazoa > Chordata > Aves > Passeriformes > Picathartidae > Picathartes > Picathartes gymnocephalus. The sequence continues at coordinate 339,449 of WEKY01037168.1, forward strand.
AAATCCTTGCTTTACAGCAGTCAAAATCCTTCATATAAACTTTTCTCCATGTTATGGGTGGGAAGAAACCTGAAAAAAAAGCAAATCAGAATAGTTTACTCAGGGAAACACAGAAATTGCATTTGCTAGCACAAAGTCATTTTGACAGAGATCTTCTGTTTGTCTTTCCTGGTTTAACCCAGCCTGCCAGATCCAGGGCCTAGTTTCCTTGAAGTCAGTGGGAAACTTTCATCAATATAGTGAGAATTTGGTTCCCAGATGGAAATAACACATATTATGTATACAATCAGTCAAAAAATGTAATTTAAGAAGCAGTTTTTCAGGTTGAAAATTGTGTTTCAAATACAGACATTAACATCATGAGGGCCTTGGAGGGCTTGGACAGCTCCAGCCAACGGGCAGAGCATAAGAGGTCCTGTGGAAACAGGGACAGTAAATTCCCCAAGATGAGTTTATTTGTTGGCAAAGGCAGCACAATTCCCTTATGATTTATTTCTACATTGAAAAAGACATTCAACAGCTTCCCAGCATTAAGACATTTTCACCCCTTAGTCCAAAATGGGCTTAGAGCTAGTTATGCCCAGTTACTGTACATTTCCACAACAGTGTGGACCCTTGGCAGGCTTCTCAACCAGCTGGTGAACCTCAAATCCACCAGAATGTGAGGAATAAAATATTTTTCCTCCCAAATTTCTGAGCAGCTGTTTCTCAGGAAAGACACTGGCCAGCTTTCAATGAATCTGCAAAGCTGCTGGGCAGGAAGTAGATACAATCACTTTAACATTGCTCACAAAGCCAGGGGTGTCTTCACCTTTCTAACGTACTTTTAAGAGGGATTATTCCACATCACAGAGAATGTTTCTTGAGTTAAGATAAACAGGCTTTCTAAAAATGCAAAAGAAATGTCTAAGGAACTGTTTGTTCTCTTCATGTCATAGTCCCCTCTGTATCTTTACAATAAATTCACTTTGGGAAGCATCAAGGTTATTTCACAGACCCATAAACCTTCCAAACCTTCCAAGGAACCCATAGAGCTACTGAGATCCGTGTGCTACTCTCTCCTCTTCCTGTTCCCTGCCTTTGGTTACACAGCTTCAGCCCTTCCTTGCACTTACAGTGGTGTCCCACCATGAGCTGATGATGAGCCACATCAATTCTCGTTCAGGGGAAGACAGATGCAGCAACAAAAGGATTTGGTTTTCATTTTGTTTTGTTTTGTGGGTGTTTTTTCCCCCATTAGGCTGGCCAGATGAATCAGCTCGGAGGGTGGTCTGGCTGTCAGAGCCAGCAGCAGAAGTGCTGGCTAGGGAAGAGCAGGTACTGCAGCTCCCCTTTCCAGCGCTTGAGAAGTGTTTAGCAACTCAGGTCCCTCACTGTGATGACCCACTTAAAAACCTCACTCACTTCAACCGGCCCTTCAGGCTCTCACTGGACTGGAAATTGTCAAGGTCAGACTTTCCCACCACTTTTTATCTCATAACTGTCCCTACCTCTGGCATCTCTTAATTCGAAACCACCCACACACTCAGTTCATGTGACAGCTCCATCCACTAACATTTAACAGCTGACATTTTTCCCTAATTTGTTGATTCAGAGGCATGTTTTTATACACAGTAACACTCCAGAATATCAAACCTACTTCATGCGGGGAAAAGTCTCTCATGAAGCCCATTGCTTCCTACCAGAAGGTCTCTTCTGGTTAATATGTGCCTGATGCTTATCACTCAAACACACCTTCAGTAAGTCCCAGTGCAGCATCCTGACCACTGTCACAGTGTCCAAGGCACCCTGAGGGTGCACTTCCCACTAAACCCTTACATGCTGTGCCTTCTCCTTTATCCTCACTTATAAGCCGGAAAAGAAAGCCACCAAAACCCAACCATCCAACCATAAAAAAAAACCCCCACAAAACCACCACATTCAGAACGCCCCCAGAACTTCCTCCTGGCTCTCAGACTAGCAGCAAGGATGCTTGGCTGCATTCTCAGGACCAGCAAAGTGCCTGAGAGCCAGTGGCCAAGGAAGGACTGCTCCTGCTGAACCCAGGCAGCTTTTCCAGGAGGGAGGCTCCTTGGCAGGGTGCAGCCCTGTGCTCCAATTCCCTCAGAATGTCCAGAGCACACACATGTGCACAGCCAGGACGATGCACTGCTGCCCCTCCTTCCCGAGGACAGGGACACCAACTAGAGCATGCTCATGCCAAGGAGCAGGTTCTGCTGTTCCCTGCACAGCTGCCAGGCTAATGATGGCTCATTGTCAGGGACAGGCTCCAAGCTCAGCTGCTGCTGCTGCTGCCAAGCCCTGTCACAACAGAACACCAAGCACAGGACCCTGCCAGGTGCTTCAGCTGCCTGCCCTCCTCCAGGAGCTTTTCTTCTGCTCTGCATCCCTTCCCCACCATATGCTCTGTCTCATGGGATCACAGTCATGCCAGAGGAAGGCCAGGAAGGTCTTTGGGGCAGTTTTGCAATGCTGTCAGTGTGGAACACTTCTGGAGTTCCCTGCCCTGGGCCTTCTCTCCTTGTGCCTGGTACAGCCCCTTCCAGCCCACAGCTGGGGGATTTGGGCCCCCACCCGGGCAGAGCCTTTCCAAGGCTGCTAGGCCACTGTGGCCCAGCCTGGAGGGACACACAGGCAGCCTGCAGCGCAAAAGGTTCAGACAGAAGGAAAAAAGGGGTGTAAGTTTCACCCTGAACAACCAGTATGAGGTACATGTGCATCCCAGGCTCTTACTGTTTGCCACCTCGTAAAAATCTTCTACCTTCAGACTCCAAATGAGTTGCAAGTTTGTGGAAAGCTTATTTAGTTCTGCTGGCTTTGGATCAGGCCCCTCCTAGGTAAAAAAAGTCAACAGCTAATGGACATGCAACATACATGGAGCTTCCACTCCTATTAGCAGGTCTCTCTGAGACAACACAATTTTCCACCCATGCATTAAGCCAGTCCAATACTGACATCAGTTCATTTCCATTGATCCTGATTACATAACAGTGACTTAATTCTCCACTGAATTGAATTTTCCATATGTTTGGAACTTTTGCAGTTGCTACATGACTTCCTTGTTCCCTGCTGTATTTATAATTTATTATCTCTTTGTCCTATGCTTAAAAAGTCTGGCCTTTGCTGCAAGCAGAAATTTCTACAGACCTTTTGTTTGTTTGTTTTCTGATACGTTTATCACATCAATTTTGTTCCATCTAAGAGATCTTCACAACCTTGCGGCATTATGGACACCCCTATAGCTTCAAGGATTGCCTCAATGGAGTGAAGTTATGAGTAGTTAATAACCATTATGGCACCCAAGTCTTTAGGTACATTTACTGTTATTTATAATTCATAAACATCAATTGTATGAGATCTGAATGTTATCCAAAAGCCCCAGTTGATTGTAAAAGTTATAGTTTTATGGTTGCACATGAAAATTCTCACTGCATGTGTCCCACCCAACAGACAGGAATCTCTGTAAAACTATCACGGTCCCTCAGCAGCTTCACTCAGAAAACACTCAGTAACATCTCTGGTTCAGTCCTTTGGGCCATTCATTTTCTGGAGGACTGGAGCCCACATTTCCAGTCTCTTTGAGAACATACAAATTTCCAGTGCTACTCACAACAAAATGTTTCTCCTGTAACAATCATATGATGCCACTGGGTACAGCCATTAATTTTCACAATCCTCTTTTATAGCCAAGGCCGTTCTATGCACTCAGGACAGGAGTAAACTAGAGCATGGGAACATCAAAAACACATTTAAAACTATTCTATTGAAAAGACTAGGATTTATGGGAAAGACAATCTAAAAGAAGGATCCCTGGGTTGAAGAAGTCTTTTCTGTGGCAGGAGAGCCATTGCCCACAGTAAGACTATTAAAAAAAAAAAAAATTAACCATCTGGTCCTTCACAGAAAGGAACTCCTGCCTCTGCAGGTTTTTGAAAATGGGTGTTAGTTCCTGGAAATGCATCAGCAAAGCAAATCATCATAATGGTATGTGCAAAAGGAAGTTGGAAGAGGAAGAGAAGGATGTGATGACATCTGGGAGTTCTCAGCCCTCTCTACTGCAGGATGGACAGCAGGTGCCATCCCTCCCACACAGCTCCGGATGAAAGCACCTGTGACCCTGCTCCTTGAGGAAGGGACACAATCCTTCAGCCCTGTCCCACACCTGCCACAGGTCAGTCCCTCACCTGCACACCCTGCCAGAGGCTGGTGGGGCTGCCCTGGATGCATCCCCAGGAGCTGCAGGGAGCAGAGCCCTCCTGTCATGGAAGTCCCTGGTGCGTGCCTGCAGCTCAGCCAGTGCCTGGCCAGCACCTTGCTGCTCTCCAGCCACACTCTCAACATTTCCTGCTTGCAAGCCTTGACCTTCTGACCCCTCTCCAAGCACAACCTCTGCTCTCACACTCATACCAGCCTGACAAATTGCATGGTGACATTACAGTGGGACAGCCACTGCCTGCTGAGCGCAGGTTGGCTGTGACCCAGAGCCAGGATAGCTCTGATTTGTGACAGCATAGAATGTGGGTAGCTGCATCCTCAGCACATCTCCTGATACAGACACACTGTCTCCAGTTCTCACATCACAGTACTGGCTGTTCTTTGGCATCAGTGAAAATGGCTTTTTGTTTGCCATGCCAAGCAAGGAAATAGTATCTGACTCTTCCATTATATATATCCAACGTGAGTAATCTGATGCCCTTATACATCACACCCATAAGAGTAACAGGACCTTCCAGACCGCTGAAAAATCCTTAGAAGAACTGAAGCAAGTCACCTCACTGGGAATATTTTTTATTTAGATGGACAGAACACCAGAAGATGCACACTTTCCAGACCACGGGATGAACTACATGACCTAAAGGATCTTTTCCCTCTCTAGGAGAAGGTATGTCATCTCCAAACCTGCATAGCTTGGGCCACCTAATCAGACTCCTACTTTGCAACAAATTCTGTAACCAGGGCTATAAGACAGACCAGGTGAATCCTGCTGCCAGGCATCACTGAAGGACCTGCACATCTTCAGCATCTCAAGTGAGCCCACTTGACAGAGCTTTGCTACCCAACAGACTGGTTCCCTGCTCCTGCTCCCATCACTGTCCAGACTGTCAAGCCAAGCCAGCAGAATAATAATAACTTGTGAAAAGTCAAGAGCTGTCTGCTGGTGAGAAGGAGAACTAATGCCAGAGATGCTGAAGGTGTGAAGGTGGGATTGTGAGACTGAGGAGAAATAAACTCCTCAGCCTCAGCAGAAACAGACGGTTAGTAGCAGGATACTTCACAAGGCAACTGTGCCAAAGAAGCCCCTATCACCTCCTGCACACAGCCACAGAACCAAGAACCAAGAAACATTCTTCAGGTAGAGATCCATTTGTTCTTAGCCTACATAGGGCAGTGGCACAGAACAAAACAAAGGTCAAGGGCTGGATGTAGAATAAAGCTGCAGAAATAATGAGCACCAGTGACACTTGGCTTTCACACTGGTGACTGCCAGCAGCCCGTTGTGTGGAGTCAGATGTGTTTCACCACATCCCCGGGCCACACCACACAACTCTCCCTCCACGTGTGTATGAGAGCAGGCGCAGAGACCCAGCTGTGCTCCAGCTGTGTTTGTTTGGCCAGCTGCAGTGCCACAGAACACAGCTGCATTGATCAGGGCCCGTCACCTGGCTCCAGATGAAAGCAGCTCAGTAGCAGGAATCTGGCCATCCCTGCTCTGTGCAACTGGAGTCAGCCCAGTGACCGAGCGGGGTCTGACCGTGGCCGCCCTCTGATCCAGAGTGCTGTGAGAGGTGACAAAGGGGATGATGCATCAAGGCAGGGTGAAGAGTGGGCAGCAGAGATGGATTATGGAGACTGACTTGAGGCCAGGAGATTCCAGTTTTCATTCTGGCCCCACCTCTGGCTTGAGCTGTGCTGCAGGAAGTCTTTCCCCTTCCTGCTTTGTCCACATTGCTCATTATTCCTATCTCAATAGGAATGATCTTACCTCATCCCCAGTCCTTCCTGACTTGAGGAAAACTCTTTGGCAACCAATATCAGAAATGGTTTTTTTCTCTCTTCGGAAAAGCCTCCACACTTCATTTCAGATGTTTATGGTTTTCATTTTCACATAATATATGCTATGACTGACGTGTCAAAGCCATCATAGCCTAAATCTTCAGGTTTTTTTTCTAAATGCACTATAAAGAATTGTTCCCTGCTACTGACTGAGTCATCTCCTCTAGATCAAAGCTTGTCCTGCTCAAACTGAAACAAAATAGTTTGGTATTTGACTCTTTCATCTCGAAGCCAGTTCTGTCTGTGCTAAGCAGCAACTCCCTTTACATATTCAAAATGGAACGTTTTCCTTCCTCCTGTCAGTATGATGGCAGAGCAAGCCTGCACATTTGTGAAAAACCAGCAAAAAACAACTGCATGAATGAGGAAAGGCAATCATACAATCAACGGGTGAAAGAAACTTTGAAATTCCATCCCAGAATCTGGGATAAGCAAGCATTCCCTGGAGCACCATTTCATCAGCAGCTGGAAAGCCTTCAGCCTAGAGGATCAGAGAAGGTGAAGATGTCCTTGCTGAAGTATCCACAGATGATGTGGCTGCATTTCATAAAGCAGTGTGGTAGAATCTCCTCATCTTTCATGGTCCAAATAACTAACACAGTCCAGACCCTGGTCTGGAGCAAGGGTCAGCCACGTCAGTGCAGCTAGCACCTGGAATTCTGAGTATGTCTGCTTGGCTAAGGAGTTGTCAGCTTTACATCTCTCCACTATCACAGATCAGCTTTAATTCTACTAAATTCAAAGGCATCTTTATCAATTGCACCAAAAATACAGTTAAGTAATGTATCAGTAAAAACCGGGAAAACTTTCATTCAACTCAGTGTAACTCTTACACCCAGTCTGATCCTTGTGGTCACTGACTATGCTGGAATGACACCAGGAATTAATTTGGCCCTTGCCACCTCATCTAAATGTGGGCCAACAGACATGCATGTTTATCAGGAAAAACAAGAACACATGCTGGAAACAGAGCATTTCCAACAAAAACCTCAATCCAGCATGGGAACAAAAGCAAACTGCAAAGATTTCGTGGCTAATCAGTGTGTCAGAGTGAGATTGTCTGATCAGGGTTAAATGTTAGAAGAATACCTTAAAGAAAGCATTGGAGCATCATCCAGACCTACACATTTCTTAATGGAGACACAGTCAAAAGTGTAAGAATGTGTGATCTGAAAGTGGTACCCAACAGTTCCTGGCTCTTATCCTGGTTCTGGGGGAACACCAGTTTCAAAGGGAGAGCCAACAGCCTATGTTAACTACAAGGTTCATTTTATCCCCTGCACAGCACTAATAGGATGGCCTATTTATGATCCTCAATCCCTCTCACACAAGTACCCTTCTCTGTGCTCAACACCCATCTGTGCTCCTGTCGGTCCCCACGGCTTTGGCATCCCTGTGGGAGCTGTAACTGACCATCACAAGAATAAAAAACTGACCATAGCTGAAATGGTATCAGCAGTAAATGAAAAAAAACCCCAGCATATAAGCTTAGGGGAGGCCATTATTTAGGCCAAAGAATTAAAGGAAGGCTGACGTAGCCAACCCAAAGAAACACGAATGTGAAATCCTGTGCTGTTTAACACAGATTTCCAGCCAGAGTCAAACCTTGCCTCTGGGTGCTGCCCCTGCAATCCAGGCCATGCTCTGGCTGGGCTGGACTCAGCAGGGGTCGAATGCCTGGATGAACCTGCCCTCCCCTCCTACAGCACTCCAGGTTTTTCAACCTCAGCATTGCCCAAAGCCTGCTGCCTTTATTTCTAAGTAATATAATAAAACTGTCACTGCTCTTTTGGTTTAAGAACTCCAGTGAACTATGAGGATTAAAAATAAATCATTCTGTTTCGGGGAATGCTGAGCCTCCTGGGTCTAGAAAGCATTTGTTTCTCTTCTCAGCCAGATGTGGGAATTCAGCCTTTAGGATAAAATATGGGAATTTTGATTGCCATTTCACTTCCCCCCACTCTGCCAACTCCCACTTCAGTTTCCAGAAATAGATCTCTTCTCTACACTCACAGAGCATCTGTTTGAACAACCTGATAGGAAAACTACACTCACTGAAGTTAACTAGTGCAGGATGCCAACAGGCACAGGCTTCAAGTACCTGCATGCTTGCCCAGGTCTGCTCTGCTTCACACATTGCCAGTTTACACTGGCTCAGGATAGACCAATGTAACCCATATAAACAGAGTCCATCAGCATTTTGGCATAGACAGGTGATTATAGCAAGAGCCCACCGAGCTGAAAGTGGGACAAGCTACCCTGATCCAAGTGCTCCGATGACAGACCACATCTACAGTGTCTCCAGAGCTGTGGATCACAGTCAGAGACAGAATTACAGTTCAATATCCCAGAAATCAAGAGTGTGTGTTGGCATAATTAATACACTTCTGATTGATTTACTGGTGAATTTTCCTAGAACCAGACCTTGGAGCTCACACGGACTCAAACGTCAGCCAAACCACACTTGGAGCACTGATAATTTTCTGACACACTTTAAGCAGTTACAGGGTCTGTACAGAACTGCATTAGGGCAGCCAGCATCAAACAAGTCAGTAATTCCTTTCAGCACCTGGAAGACAACCTAGTTTCCAAGAAGCATCGTCTCATGAGGGGGACAATTTCAAAGCTCTAGCTATAGCAAATTAAACTGATATGGCATGCAGGCAACTAGATAATATGATCAGCTAGCAGTCCTCATTACAGAAAGGCAAGAGACACTGTGCGTGGATATATGTGTGGAGCCTGCAATACGACTAAAAGTGAGAAAATGGAATAAAGTTGAAGCAGTAATGAAAAGCTGTGTTTATATAAAATAATACCATGCTTAACTCAAGAGTAAATCATTTACAAGTGTTGCTTTGCTAGATAGTTTGGTAGCTGACTTTCATTGAAACAAGACAGGCCCTTGCTGGCAGAAACTGATTATATTGTTAACTTTTTAGTGTTGTGATTATTTAAGTTATAGACAGAATCCAATAACACTTGATTAGGACCATCACAAGAAGTTTAGTCCTCCTGTCTTCCTATAGCTTTCTCACAGCCTGGCCAAAGGAGGCGTCACTGGATGAACTGGTGGGTGAAGGGTGAAGAAGCTGCTCTGCAGACATGACTCAGTTGTTCCAGAGGTCACTGGCTTTTAGGGTTTTTAGGTCACTGTGACCCCGCACAGGCTGAGCATCACCAACAACCACATTCAGCTCTGACACTGCTGCTCAGAGAAGCCAGACACAAGTAAGTGTGGAGTACAAATAGTGGAGTGGAAGAAAACCAAAACCACCCAAAACTGTCACATGCACATTTCACTGGTGACTGCGCAGCGCTGGGGCACTTGTGACCAGCTTCCAACCAGACAGATGAGGTTGCTGAACTCCAAAAGCACCTGCAGGCCCAGCACTGGCTATGCCTAGAGCCCCAGGCACCAAGTGCACCGTGCCCCAGATGAGGTAAACAACCCCCATGGACTGAAAAAATCCAGGAGAAAAAGCACGTAACCCCTGTGCTGCCCAGCAGATTCCAGACCCCTGCAGCAGTGGATGGTGAAGCCAGAGCCACCCTCCCAGTGTGTCCCCAGCTGTCTGTGACCTCAGGCTTGGGGAGGAGGGCTCCTGACCATTGGGAGCAGCCAGGCCTGCCTGCCTTTGCCTGGCACCTCCACTCAGACCTGGTTTATACAACTTCACACACAGCTCATCCCTTAGCAAAAAGAGCTGCCTTCAGCCCTGTGCATGTGTATTGAATTCCCAACAGGGACCAAAAACCTGGCTGTGGCTGGGTGATATGAATGCACATCCCACCCCTCTGCCCAGGTAACCACAGCAAGGTAAAGACAGCTCAGCTGCTTTGCTAAGTGAGCTCAATTAGTCTGAGTGTTCTCTTCTTTTTTATCACATTTCAGCAGCTACCAAGATCAGGCAATACTTTAGCAGATGTGGAACTGTACACTACAATCCCAGCTCTCTGCCTAATTCTGCATTCCCCAGAGCCATGGAGAAGTCTGAAAAGTATGACAATAAAAAGAGCAGAAGTTCCCACCATTCAAGACTACGTGGCACATTTTTAGAGACTGCAGCAGAACACAAAAAAACCTTGAAGATGCTGGATTTATACAAAGGAGACAGGACGTGCTCCCCAGCCAAGCAGCCTGGATGAAGCTGCTGATGGGATGGATGGAGCAGACAGCTTCCAGCTGTCACAAGCCACTGCACCAATCTGGGCTGGCCACATCTCCACTTTTAAAGTCAGCCCCAATTTCCAGGCTTGTGACATTTTGCTACCACAAGTGCAACCATGTACCTGTTACCAGCAGGCACCAAAAAAATGTCTCTGTGTTCTCCTGATTTCAGCTCATTCACAGCAGGACCATCAAGAGTCAGAGCTCTTTGGCACTGGGAATGTCTGAACAAATACATGGGTTCCTTCCAGAGATGACAAACTGACAGTGCTACTGGAAGGCTGTGGGGCTGCAGCTGGCTTGGTTGCATTCCTCAGCAGAAGAAAGCCCCAAATTTCACACACACTTGTGGAGGACTTTCAGCAAAAGCCACTTCTGACATCGTGTAACCTTGTGCAACTCCGAGCCAGCTCTTTCTTCCCAGCCTTAATAGTTGTCATACTTTGCAGTGACAAATAGCAGTGATGAGATCTGCAGAGCGACTTCAGATCAGAGATCTCTTTGCAGATACCTTATCTCATCTCACAGGAGCTGCACACACACTTCCCCTCACCACCTGCCTGGGCTGGCTGCCTCAGAACACACACAGGATCTCTGCAGCACAGAGATCCCCTCCCTGCAGCAGACCCCACTCTTGCTCCCCGTCCCACTCAGTCCAAGAGGGAAGGGCTCGAGCCACAACTTTAGCACGAACTGTAAGAATCTCCTGGCTCAGACCCACCTCTTTCAAAGCACTGCTGCCGAAGTGTTACGCAAACTTCTTCAAAAAGCATCCCAACTGCTTAGCTGCCCACCTCTACACCCCAAACTCAGTTGGCAGCTCTGGGAAGCCTCATTAATTATTAGCAAGATTGAGAATCTAAAGATAGTTTTTAAAAGATTCAGTCTCCTACAACACAAAGTAAAAAAACCCCTCGTGCATCACACCAGTGCTGGGGGTAGCTACTGCTCCTGGGCAACTCTGGAGGAGATTCCTACACTCAGAAATAAGAAGCCCACAGGCTAAACTGCCAGCTAAGATTTGTGAATCCCTATTTCCCAGGTTTTTTCTAAGCTTTGTGCTATACTTTTATCCTAAGCAGATCCAAAATGTAAAAAAAGGGGGAAAAAAAAAGAAAAAATAAATACATCGGAAAATCTTTATGCAACACAGAGCACAGTGCACTTAAGGAGGGGAAATACTTTTATTAAATTGCAAGAGGCCAAGTCTGTATGCTACGTGGGAGTTTCAGTCTGATCCCATAATTCTGAGATATTTACTTCCAGACAGAGCTGTTTACAACCAAAGACAATGTTGCCATGCTCCACACTATCCTCAGGCTTGCTTTCTACGGAATTTTGCCCATGAAGAAAGCGATAGGTCAGCGAAGGGGAGGGGGGATATGTATTATAGTAAGTCCTGGCCCTCGTCCTTTGAACTTCAGGCCAGCCCAGCACGTTTCCCAGGCCTACCCTGCCCAGCACCCTGACACAGCACAGGTGCTCCGGATGGGGACGCAATCCCTCCTGTGGCAGGAACTGCCCCGCTCTCAGCTGCTCTAGCAAGGGCTGCTCTCCCAGCCTGGCCCACCAGCCCCAAGCCAGACCAGTGAGGGTGGCTCAGCCCTGGCTGTCCCCTGTGCTGGCCGTGGCCAGAGCGAGGAGCGGGCTTTGGAGCGAAGCCTCGGCCCCGCACGGCGCCGGCCCCGCTCCACTGAGCCTCGCCAAGGGCCCGGCTCCTCCGGCCACCCTTAGCAACTCCTGTTTGTTTTGGAGGCTCTTCCCTCCTAAAGCCCTGCTCCCTGGATTCAAGTAAATTTAGTAATTTTATTTTTTTTAACAAAATAAGAACTTCGGGTACCAGGAGATTGGTGGCTTCCTACCGAACACTTCTAAACACATTTTTCTTTTGTAAACTTCTACAGTCATTCCTCCAGTTGACATAAGGTTTTTTTAGCCATGCACTATAGCACACAGCAAGAAGTTCCCAAATTTAACCCCTCTTCTTCACAGGGCAGCATAGCTCTTACAATGGAAATATCTTCTCTCAGCTACTGCCAGGGAATTCACCAGTTCACTGACACTTCTTCCCAATCCACCACCGACCCAGCAGCTCCAGCAGTTCCTTGGATCAAGGCCCTGTCAGACACATCTCTGACCCACAGAGCTGTGCTGACAAGCTGCAGCACAGACTAGACCAGTCTGTCTTGTGTGTTGGCCCAAAAGAAAAGCACAAATGACTCAACTTCCAAGACGAAGTAAACAATAATATGCAGGTCATCAAACTGGCTGTGTGACTGCAGGATCCCAATTCACTTGTTGGGTCCAGATCTGTGCTTCAGCCAGCTCCAGAGAGGCACACCTACGCCCTGGGTGCACAAGCTCTGCATCCCCTTTGATGATAGGTGCACCTCTTATTTTTGGCTCCCCGAGATGTCCCCTACAGCTCTGGGCTCTCTGGTTGCTATTGCCTGAAGGTGCACTTCCCTGCATTACATGAATCCTGCCTTTCCAGAGGGTACAGCAAATTAGAGTTTACATAGAATTCTGAAGAGAATAGCATCCCTAATTTCCCTTGATCTAGGGAGGATGGCTGCAAGGACAGCATTGATCATTGGTGAAGGAGCTTGGGATTCAGGTCCCAAATTTGCTGTGAAATCGTAAGGGATTCAGTCAAGTCACTAAATCCTTCATACGTGCTGTATTTTGAGATGGGAACACTGAGGAACAAGCATACAGCTGAGAAGATGCGCATAATTCAGATTTTGAAGCCTGTGTTGCTTTGATGCACAGCCCTGCACCACCTGGGTGACATGAGCTGCCCAGTTCCCTGCTTGCCCCCAGCCCAGCGTTGGTGCTGGGAGCTGACAGAGCCAGCCATGCTCCAGCATAAAGCAGCACAAGCAATTTTGCATAGACACTCCCTATGATCCTGGCTGTGGGCATTCAATGAAAGCGATCAGTGAAACCCCAGGAACAATAAACCCATTCAGACAGTGTCTCCAGTCCCCAGCCGGGCAAACAGAGCCAGCTCCGAGGAGAGGTGGAGGTGTGAGGAGGAAGGGGAATGAGACTTGCTTACACACAAAGGTAAAGGAAAGGCTCATGCCCTGTCTGGAGCATTCCAAAAGCAGATGCCTAAAGGCTCAGAGCTTCTGAGCTAGCTTTTATCCTCTTTTTTTTCTTCTTTTGGGAAGAAAGCTTCTCTCCTGGCTTTAGGAGCAGGGCTCTTGGCAATTTTGGTGGTGACAAGATCGGGCACAGACCCCAGAGCAGGAGGGCTGCAGGGGTACTGCTCCCCTGCCCTTCACTGCTTGGATCCCTGCCCCTTATTCTGAAGAGATGAGCCAGCCCCAGTGATCATTTTGGGGGCAGCAAAAGGAGCACCCCAAACTCAGCAGCTACACCCACACCTCCCTAGGGCCATCACTGCTCATGAAATGGGGCTGAAGCCCATCTTCAGTGAGCCTGTCCTGGTGTGGAGAGCACTGGAGAGCCTTGTGTGCGCTTCACACAACTCAGAGCATCCTCACATGCCCTGTTTAAACAAGAAATGCAGCTGTGCTAGAAGAGATAGAAGTACTGTACTGGCACAGGTGACACTGTGGGATGGCTTGGAAGGGCGGGCATGGCAGATGTTTGAGACAGGCTGTGGTTTCAGTCACAGAAAAAAGAACTCATGTCCGCAATCCCCGCACAGTGAATAACTCTGCACTCCTGCTTCCTATTCCCCAACAGAGTCCGTTCCATTCTCCAAAAGCAACCAGGATTCCTCTCACATAAGAGAGTTACTGTGTATGTTATGAGGTTATGCATGACACTAATTTTCATCCACATTTAAAAGAAGGCTCAGCTCAGCAGCTGAAAGTTGTACTGGATTTGGCACAGAGCAGTACATTGCCCTGCTTTCTCCAGTTGCCACACCGAGACAATGAGTTAAACACAACAGCTGTGTGGACAATCAGCTGAGAAGAAACCACATATGCCTGCATAGAGCCCAAATCTCGTTCATATGAATCAATCCATTTCCAACTCTGATTAACAACAGTTTATAAAGCACCTGAGATTGTTACCAGGGCTCATGTCTTTCATTCATGTCTCCACTTTGCAGTCTAACCCCAAGCATATCCCTTTGTATGTGCAAGAACATGTGGAAAAGAACACGTGCCCTAGTCCTAAACAGACCCACCCCCTTCCCCCTCCCAGTTAAAACATGTTAACTTAGCAGGCAAACACTTCTATCTACCAAGTCACCATTTTACTCCTTATCAACACTAATCTGTTGGCTTCTTCTAAGAAGACAATCTCTCCTCCATGGGCAAACAAAGTTCATCTCCTTGGGGGTGCACTGCAAACGCTTCCAAGGACCCTCTGATAGGAAATGTGAAGCTTGAATCCTTGCTGAACAGAGGTAGTAAAACATGAATGCCAAACACTTCTCTTTGAAGAACTAGGCTGGAAGTTGCTCTGATTTCCATTACAGACCTCTAACACATTAAAAATACAGTAATAATCTTACACACCACTCCAAGCTCACATCACTTGACATTTTAGACTATGAGCATAGGGCTGCATCACCCGTGACAGGGTGGCAGTCTTGACAGAGATGGGAGGGTAAATAAAGGTGTCACCAACACATCCCTCATCAGTAACACAGCACTCAGCACCTCTTCCCCTCCTAGGGTCTGCAGATGGTCGGCCACAGACCAGCCAGCCATGTCTGACAAGCATGGTAAGGAGTAGGCAAGAAGCCATAATGGCCCTAGAACAGGGAGCACAAGTTGGGACAGTTGCTATATTCAAAGGCAAAACACATGGGAAGGGGGTGAGAGCACGCGCATGAAATAGAGGATGAGCAAGAGCCAGACCAGCAGCTCTGTCCTTGTCACTACACAGCTGTGGGTACAGTGACCACCCTTGGTCACACCTGCTCTCCGTGGGTTTCCCTCTTGGGCTGTTGGGTCTGTTGCTCTTTATTCCTCACAAAAACTTCCTAATCACAGGGAGAAGGTCCCTTTTTAAACAGCATCTTCACCAACAGCAGACATTCTTTAGGGCAGCCTGGCAGACAAAAAACCCTTCATGCACATCAAGATCATCCTTCAGAGCTTCAATAGCCTAAGAGGAGTCAAGAGGCAGTGTCCTCCTATGCAGCTGGCCCTGCAACCTCAGTTGCAGTGGCTGGGAAAGGAAACCCAATCCCAGGAGAGTTTCACAATCCCTCCTTCACTTCCCACCATGCGAGTCCAACAGCCTGAGCTCTTCCCACTCCATCGGTGCCAGCCCCAGCCTCCCACCCCACCTGGCCCTGCATGCTCCACCCAAACAGATTCCTGTAGCTGCTTCACCTGCCATTGAAACAGGAGAGACACCTCTTGCACCTGCCAGCTTAGAGTCTGGATTAATGCACATCCCTGCCTGTGTTTAAGGGAAAGAAATGCTGCTGTTTGCTGATGCTTGCAAACTTAATTTCGTAAGTAGTAGGACAGATCTTGTAGTCAAATTCATTTTCCCAGAACGCCAATTCATTGCTCAACAGCCCTCTTTGAGGCCATCCACCTCTATCATTACAGGATTTCCCTTCACAAGCACTCTGCCTGGCTAGTGGCAAGGATGAAGGCTTCCCATAGCGTGGCATCAACAAGTCATCCCCACCAGAACGGGCACATATCCCCCGTGTCTATTAATAAAAACCCACTTGTCTGCCTTCTCCACCTGCTCCTCAAGGCTCCCAACTCCCACGTGTTCTCCTCCAGCCCAGCTGTTCCCCCACACCTCAGGAGCCCCAGGTGAGTCCAATCACCCCCACACTGGGGACACTTCCCACACACTGCCCCAGCTGTGCCATCACCTGTGGCTGCCCCGCAGGGTTGGCAGTGTCTCATTACCACCCCTGCTCCCACACTCGTCAGCACCGACACAAAAAGCACTGGCAGGGCTCCCCGATCAGTTGTGCTTGCTATTTATTCATCACACATGTGCAGAACATCCCCGCTGCTCTGAGGCAGCAGTGTGCATATTTAAAAAGACAATATACAAAACATAGCTGAATCCTAATGAATCTACTGCTTTACTACTGGAACTGAATGGAATTGTGCAGACCCTGCCAGGATGGCAAAAAAAAAACCAAACCAAAAATCCAACTACACAATATTTGACTTGTAATATAATCCTTAAGATCGCTTTTGCAGTGCGTTATTACTGTGCTTATCAGGCCTGTAAAGCACCAATTGTAAGGAAGAAAAGGATCAAAATGCAACAGGCAGCACAGTGCCAGCCCTGTCAGAATGCTAAAGTATTGCACAGTGAAAAAAACCACACAGTCCTGGCAAAAGTTAACTTCACACAATATGATACCTCAACATATGGAGTCCCCACCAAAACAGGATTAGGAAATGAGCTATTAGCTCAAATGCATCTACTGAGGTCTAAGCAAACCTTTCTAGGTTGACAGTAGTAAGTACAAATGGGGTCTGGCAGAAATACAAGTTCCCCACTTAAATGTCTGAGTTCCATGAGGAGGATACTAGTTACAAGGAAAGTTACATTTCCTCTCAACAGGTAAAATTTACCGCAGACTTACTCTGTGCTACACAAGTGCCGGATCCACCTTTTTCAGGGGAGGTTTCTACACCTCAGCAGGAGCAGAAATCACAGAGAACCCGCACACACTCGAGTGCTCCGTACCCAGGCACCTCATCCCACCTCCTCCCTCCTCAGCTGGCAAGGAGAGCTCATGTTTGAAAAGTGTCCAAGAGTGCCCATAGCAGCACGGACCTGAGATGTGCCAGTCTCGGTGTTCATGACCAGCCGCATCACACAGGAAGCGCCAGAGCCATTGATCGAGAGGAAATAAATGGGCTGTGGGTGACAGCCAGCCCGGATGAGAGCTGCCAGGGAGAAAGCTGGGAGCTGCTCACCTACCCTCTCCCTAACCACCAAAACTATTTGCGTTCAGAAAACAGGACACTCAACGTCGTGCCTGTTCAGCGTGGGAGGGTGGGAAGTCCACGCAGATGGGCAGTTTAGGACGAAAGCCGGAGCGGGCAATGTCAGACAACTGAGCAGCTGCAGAAAACGCAACAAGACGCTGCTTTTAAGTGGCAAAAAAAGGTCCCGATCTCCGGATCGGGTAAAACTTGATGTTTTCCCACATCTCCCTCCTTCTCCTTCCCTTCCTACTCGGTGCCCGGGGCAGGTACGCAGGGACTTCTCATCCCCGGGCGGGACCTGCCCACGGTGCCCCGCACCTTCCCCATCGCTCCCCACGCCCAGCCCCACTCGCGGGCGCCGCTTTCCCTCCATCCCCGCGCCGACCCCGGCCCCACTCGCGGGCGCCGCTTTCCCTCCATCCCCGAGCCGACCCTGGCCCCACTCGCGTGGACCCCGATCCCTGGCCCCACTCGCAGAGATCGCCTCCCCCGGGAGCCAGTTCCCGTCCCCACTATCCGTCCGCCTTCTCCTCGGCAGAGCGGGACCCCCGCCCTCACCGCCCAGTCCCACTCTTGGGACAACCCCTCCCGGCCCCAGGGACTGGGCTCGGGCCCCACTCGCAGGGACCCCTTCCCCGCAGCTGATCCCGGTCCCACTCTCGGGAAATATCGTCTCGGAGCTGCCCCCGCATCCCACCGCCGCCTTCCCACGCGGGGGTACAGCATTCCGCAGGGGCCCGTGTCAGCGGCTCTGTCACCCCCAAAGACCCCCGCCCAACGCCGCCCCCGCAGGTCCCCAGTGCCCCCCCGGCGGTCCCCGAGCGCGTCTG
>WEKY01037168.1:357578-473756 GCA_013390045.1 Picathartes gymnocephalus
CCCGCCCGCGCCGCCCGCCCCGCCCCGGAGCCGCGGGGCTGGCCGGGATCGGCGCTCCGGGCTGGCAGCGGGACCTGCCTCGGCCGTGGGGAGCTGGGACTGCCGAGTGGACCCTCCCCGCGGGCGTGCGGCCCCTCTGCGGCCCGTCCCCGGGGAGAACCGCCGGGCTGGGGCCCGGGGCAGGAGAGGAGGGCACCGGGCGCTGGGATGAGGCGGGGGGGGATCCTCGGGAGTGCCCCGTGTTTGGGATGGTGACCTCTGGCTGCAGTGGGGCTTTGGGCACGTTCAGAGAAAGGCCCTGGTTATCCCGGGATAGCCGTGTGCGGTCCCGGTGCCATGAGCCCAGGTAGGAGCCTGGCAGAGACCCCCCTCCTCCCTGCTCTGGGCTGGCAGCCTGGAAAGTTGGGTTCTCCTTCCACCCCGGGGCAGCTGTATCCCGGAGCCGCTCAATTTGCACTCACTTTCCACTGATTTCATTAAGGCTTCCTGATAGGACCTGGCTTCTGGACAGAGCCAATCTCACAGGAATGTGTCCTTCTCCTTGGGTTGCAGTGACATTTTTGCCTGACTTCTGCCACGGCTGCCAGAACTATCGTGTCCGAAGTGCACAAATAATAACACAGAGAAATGGGCATCCAGTCTGACCTCCATACGAGGTACAGGTGACAAGTTTTGGAGACACTGCAGGCATCTAATGTTTATATCAATAATGAGAACATTGAAAGTAACAATAGGCAAAGTCTACAAGGGTTATAGGGGAAATTTTCTTTTCAAAATGAACGTTGGTGTGGGGAAAGGGAGACATGCCTGCCTATTACAGGGCCTTTATAGCAAGAGGTGAGGCTAAGTGCCTGACCTGGGTGTGCAGTTCCACTGTTCCTGTGGAAAGATATGCAACCATTACCTGGAAAATGAACTGCTCTCCTTGGTACCTGTTAGAGAAAGCCAACGGAAGGCTCACAGAATCCATATTTCCCAGTTTTTGGACCTGTCAACCCACAAACCATTGACATCCATGGTCCAAGGTTGCCTGAGAAATGTCACTGTTGTTTGTGTAGAAAAAACCCAAGCCTCCATCATATGGCCCTCCTTACACTTCATGAAAATAGCCATAAGCAGGTTCTCTTGGCTCACATGGAAAGCAAGCACCTGGGCTGGAAGAGCACTGTCCTGACACTCCTTGGGTCCCTGTGTGCTCCTCCTATCCCTACCCTCCCAGGCAATGCTTGGCAGGGGTGACACCTCTCAGAGGATCTCTGTGGAAGCAGAAGGTGACCTGTGCCACGTGGGAACTCTCCAAAAAGGAACAAGGGTGGATAAAGAGCTATTGCCACTCAAGGAAGCTGAGGCTGGAGCATCTCTCACCCCTTGCCGATGCATCCCCACCACACAAAGAGACGAGCAAGCCAAGTGCCTGAACCATCAAATCCAGGAAGCAGGTAGCAGTCTGCAATAACTGGAGAAAATAAATAAATAAATATGCCTGCCATGTAGAGCTCTTCCTAGCTGCTTCTTGGCTATAGCTTTCAAAATCCAGCAGGGTAGGCTTTGGTCTTGCAAACCTCTGAGGTGTGCCTCTATCTTGAAGCAGGTGAGCAGGCATTCTGAACTGCACAAGGCTAATTAAGGATAATACCAGTTACACAAACTAATTAAAGATGATTTGAAAGATCAAAACATCAGATACCTGTGATTCCGGTCTTCAGGACCCAGAGCCTTTACATTCCCTGCTTGTCCCTTCATTCCCCTCCCATGATAAGGATGTTCTGGAATTCCAGGACTGCTGGTTAAGCCCATGGCAATTACTGGAGACAAGTGACAATGGGACAAAGAGTAATGCCAGAGGAATACAAGTTCTTCCTGTTTGCCCCCTTCCTCTTGCAGTAGGAAGTACCTAAAATACTTTGGAGTATTCTTTTTCAAACAGGCTGTTGTGTTCTGGGGTTTAATATATGAATATATGAAATACTCAGACCCTGCTTAGCATGAGGAATTAATGTTCCCAGTGTTGGTGCTGAAATCTAGATGTTTGCCACTGTGCTCAGGCAGAGCAAACACTTGCAAACTGGTTTTCCTGGTGGAGCTTCTTGAAGCAAATAAAATAACAGCCATCCACCTGTATACCTATGTATTCCTTGCTTTTTTTCCTTCTTATTATTAGTGATGCTTATTAATGATGATGATTATTATCATTAATGATGACTAAGGTGTGAAAAGCCTGGAGGGCCAAGCTCATTTTGTTTAACTCCTTTTTTATACAGCTGACATCCTATCCTTCAGTGCAGAGGTACACCTGTACCTTCATATTGTAGTTGACATATTTTCATCCTTTTTTCCCTGCATATTCATGCTGTATTGACAGGCAGTCTGGCTGCTAGTGAAACTGGCACTTTTGGCTAAAGTGTTCCTGTACAATGCTGTGGCTTTCAACTGATGCCATTCTGCTTCTCTGGACTTACTGCCTTCAAGCTCTTTTGCTTCCTGTGAAACAAAGCAGGAATCTAGAATAAATTTAGAAGCCTGAACAAACTCTATGAGCAATTACAGTGATTTGCTGAATACCTTGTGTAGTAGCATGATCCTGATCCTCTCTTTTCTCCACTGGCAGTGCTAAACACTTTTCTTTTTTCCTTTAGTACACTAATCAGGTGTACATTGTTTCATTAATATTGTTGATTAATATTGATTGTTACACCTACCTTTTGCATCAGCAAAGCCTTTAATGTCTATGTTTGTCTAAATCTTTGGTATAACTTTCTTCTCCTTGCTTGCATTTATTTTGCTTTTCCCCTAGTTTAAGCATGACTGAAAGTGTGGTGAAAGTTTTTGACCTCTCTGTGGTGAAAGCCAGAAGGAACCCTGCCATGAGAACTTGTGTGCAGGTGCCCTCCACTGACTTCAGGGGAGTTGTGCTTGATGGAGACTGTCAGGAAGAACCACACCTGACCTGGATAGTGCAGAGCTGCTCTCTGGAGTGTTTTCTCCCACATATTCCTCATTGCAGTTGTAGTAGTCCCTAGTGGGCAGACTTCTTCCTTTCTTCAGGGAAGATATTCCATCTGGCAGAACAAAAGGTAGACATTTCCTCCACACCTGAAGTGTATCTGTTGTTTCATGAGGCTTTTATTTCTCTCTTCCCCTAGCACTTATCAATGCTGTAAACACCTAGTTCAGGAGTTTACTCAGCAAGATCAAGTTCAGTCAGAGGTAGAGTTAACTTGGTTTTGTTAAGTTCCTGAAAGATGGGAAGTTGTGTCAAATCCTCCACTTGTACAGACACCTGGAGGACAGATGGAGGAATAAAATGGCTTGGCAGACTGGGGTTAGCTGGGAGCTCTTGCTCAGATCAGTGGTGTTGCACTTGTGTCCTCTTTCCTTCCAAATATCATCTCTGGTACCTACTTAGATCAGGGTGTAGTATTTCTGTGGGCAGTTGTGGTCAAGCAGACATAAAACTTTTTCAGCGAGATTTGAGCAGAGGTGGGTTTTGTGGCAGACCTGAGCTGAGATTAAAGCTGAGGTGCGTCCTGTGAAATGCCAAGAAATGAGGAAGCCAAAGACTTTGGGGTCCCTGGCTGCAATACTGGGCTGCAATGCTGCCAATAATCTGAGGTAGGAGAATTCCTTTTGTCCATTTGTGGATCCCTCTGAACAGCAACAAAGCCTGTGGACCTAGGGACAGCTGAGCCAGCAAAACAACACTGCTGTCTCTGACAGGGAAAAGTCTCTGTCCTCCCCCTGCTTCTGGCCAAATGATCTCTCTCTTCCTAGTGCCATTTTCACAGTTATTGGACCAACTCGCATGCTGAAATGACAGAAAACTAAAACGGCATATTCTTCTCCCACCTGGGGAGGATGAGTTGGGCTGCAGTAGAGCCAGGCAGGATTGGGACAATACCAGGTACATGGCAAGCACCTGCGACTGGGTGGAAGGAGGAGACCACTGAGCAGCTGGGAACACACAGCTGGGACAGGGTAAGAGCAATCATCAGTCACAGCTTATCCTCCTCCTTGAAAGTCCGCCTGATCTTCCTTTTAGGTGGGAGTACTGGCAGGAGTTCAGGATGTTTATGGAGCTCCCATCGATGTCTTTGAACCCCAATCTGCTGAATCCTGCTGGTCTTCCAGATTTTCTCATTTAAGGGATGAAGGGAGCAGTTGTTTCTGGGAATTTGAATGGAGTTCTCAGCTTATTTCCTAAGGAGGTCTAATTAGCTGGACTCTGCCAGCTGTCCTGATTCTCATGATCAAACACTGCGTCCCATGCTTAAACTCTGAGCCACCCAGGCCCTGGGAACATGATTTTCTGTGAGGGGCTGTGATAAATGGCATTGCCCCATGGCTGAGTGCAGAAACAACTTAAAGATTCTGGGCTACCCACTCAGGAGCATGAGCAGCAATCTTTCCCTAGAAGTAACCTCTATGGGTTCCTTATAGCAGACCAGAGATGTTCCTTGGTTCCAGTAAGGCACTGGGAGTCTACCAGGGTTCAGTCAGTGAAAAAAGGGCTACAAGAAACAGAGAAGCAGATGGGTCACTAGGACAGCATGGTTGTTCCAAGCAAAGCTGCTCTCTGAAAGACAATTAAATACTCTGTTGGAGAGCATGAATCCTTCACCTCAGATGATTTGCAAGTATGCTGTCTATGGGTGCCTCTTTTGAGATTTTTTTGCTTCCCTGTGAAACATTTCATGATTCCAGCCATAAAAGAGGTGACCAAATTCTCCCCCAGCTGGAGCTGGCCTTAGACTGGTGTTGCTCCACTGACTTGTGTCCAGCCATTTCTGACTTTCACTGATGAAAGGCAAGACAATCAACCCTAACACAAACAAAACCAGAGCTGTTTAGCTGCTCGGCTTCATCACTGATACATTCCAGCAATGTTTTGGATTCTCTGAGACATTAACTGTTTCAAAAGAGCGTGGCTGGGAAGAGGGTGGCTGGAGGGAGGGGGGGATTTCCCATTAAGGACAGCAGGACCAGATGTCTTTTTGATGAGCTTCTCTTGGCTTCCCATTCTTTGACATTTCCTTTTCAGTTATTAAGTCCAATCTGCTTGTAGGCCAAATTACAGGGAGTCCTAATAGCCTGAATTGTTTTCTTTCCCTTGACAGATAGAATACCTTCTTGTGGCCAAAGTATGAGGCATACTGACCAGACAGTGTGCTTAGCAGCCACAGCATTTGTTCCTCCTGAAGACATTTCTTCCTTGTACTTTTTTACCACCCCAGACCCTCTACCTGCTCCAGAGAAGCCCCTCAGCTTTCGTTTGATAGTGTTTAATATCAGTGAAAGGAGTCCAAAGCATTCTTTGTTCCCCTTCCCTGCAAACTCCACATGGGGATGCTCACACCAGCAGACCTCCCCGGTTATTGGTGCACTGTATTGCAGCTTGTAACACTCACAGGCACCACAGGACACAGCCACCAGCTTCCTAAGAGTTTCTGATATAAAGTTCTGATGTGTAGTTAGCCCTGTGTGGTGGTGCATCAGCCCCCATGAAGCCCCTGGCCTATGATCTCAGAAATGTTCCTTAGGTCTTGGCCTTGAGGAACAGCTGGGCTGAGCTCCTCTTGAGCTTATCAGAAACATTGTCTGTTCCCAGGAATTAGTGCTGTCTGACGAGCTCCTGTTTTTTACAAACAGCCTTGGAAACTTATTTTTCTTGCCTGAACAGCAGCCCAAGCAGAACAGCATTTCTGTAATTGAACTTTCAGAGAAAGCCACTAACCTGAATTGCGGCCAGGATGGAACATTATATGATTAAACCCAACTCTCTTGTGACCCTATAAACAGCAGTAACCAAAGTGAGGCCCTTTGAGTTCTCCTGGAGTACAATGGCTGCCCCAGCACCTCCCTCGGTGCCACAAACTCCCAGGTTTGCTGTTCTTGGAGGACCAGCACCAAATGCCGATGGATCCTGGGCTGATACCCTCAAATCCTCCAGGCTCAACCTCTCACCTGTTGAGAAGATGCAAAGACATCCAACATGGGTTCTTCCCTGAATTCGAGGGGAATTTTTCACAGGGATACACTTTTACAGACTCATTTAGATCTGTGTGTGTGTAAGTGTGAATATGCCATAGCAAATGTACTGGGAATGTTGCTCTCCTAGACTCAAGTACTTTAGATTTTTAAGTAAGCTAGGCCTGTGAGTTGTGCTTATAGTAAATTCTATATGAATGCTTTGTTAAATTGTTGAACTTAAGTATTCGTTAAGTTCTGTTAAGTTTAAGTGCTGTCAAACCTTTAGGCCTAAACCATTGGTGAATTCTGGGGCTCAGTTTGGCAAGGGGATCCACTGTGAACCTTGTCTTTTAATGGGAAGGTGCCCCTTATTCCTTTTTATTCTTACCCATTCCTATCCTTACGCTTTCCCCAACCCCTCCTCCCAGGCTCCATATGGATAATTTTGGAATTGATTTTGGTTTTAGATTAATTGATTTTAGATTTTCGTTTGCTTTTTCTCTGTGTGCTTTAATCACCTAAGAACTACGAGAGTAAACCTTGCCAGTGAACTCTGTTGCACTTTCTCTTCCATATTAAACATGCTTTTGCTGATGCCTTTGCTGGTGTCTTTAAGTGACCAAAATACTCATTTGTGACAACATGGTCCTACTTTTGAGGGGATAGGATAGGAAATCATGGCTTTCAGCTGAGTTGGAAACTTCATCAACTCTTACAGGTTTTACCAGTAAACCAACACTGGGCAAAATCTCTCCCAAGTTAGAAGAAAAAAATCTGTGTGGACTCTGAAGCTGTAAATGGAAGACTTGCCTGAACAGAGCTGAACTCTTGACACCTTTCAGCACCAGGAAAGCTTACCCGGCTGAGAAGAAAAACTAATTTTATCAAAATATGGGAAAACATTAATTTTTACGTCTTGCTGCATTTTCACTGGAATTTTTTTAAGCCTCCCCCATCATCACTGCAAACTGTGGTCTGATGTCAGCTGTGAGCTTGCAGAAGGTTATTTATTCTGGCATTTTCCCAAAAAGTGTTTTTCAACATGCAGCTTTTCTTTAGGCCTTAACCAGTTCTACTCAGTGAAAGTCAAAGGGAGCAGAGCTTCTGTGGTCAGCACTGCTGAGGTGGGCAGGGGGAAAGAATGAGAACCTGTGGTCATACAGCACCATTAAACTGCAGTTTGTTTCAGTGGAGGCTGAGCACTATGGAGGAGTCCAAGTTTCCTTCCCTGCTATAAATATTAGATGTTAGGGTGTGCCAAACTACCTGCCAAAGTGGAATTAACTACCAGGTAATAAATAAGTTTCACTCATGTCAGTTGAGTCTTCCACTTCCTTTTTTTTTTTTCATTCCTGTGAAAAGAGATTTAATCAAGAATCAAGAAATCTGCCTTAGTAAATACAAAAAAATGCAGTTTCTCTTTTCACACATTGAGCTGTGGAGCTGAATTTCTCCTGCCTTCCCAACCATCATTAAATATTCTGTTTAAATAGGCCAGCTTCATGCCATCTATAATGAAGTTATAGTGTATTGCTCTGTTATGAATGATGAAGCTGTTGTGTCCTACGGGGAGAAAAATCGCTGTAATCCAACTTTCCTTTTGAAAAGGCCTAATGTATCCACATGAGATCTTCTGGCAGAGACAACTGAGAGAATATAAATAGAAACTTAAAAGAAGAAGGAGGGGAAGGGGAAAATAACTCCAACAGGGCTGAGTAGCTGAAATTCACAAGTTTAATAGGAAGATGGATGACTGAAGAGCCTGTTCTGTGACACAATTAGGACTTTATGTAGGCCTTTTTCAATTATTTGTAGCTGACAAAATATCACACAAAGGCTGTTTCACACTGCAGGCCAGGTGCCCAGAAATGGTTTTTTTGGAGGAGAGGAGCAACAGGGAGAGTTGCCCAGGCCCGTGGGCCATTAGTGCTGCCACTGGCTACATTGGGCAATGGTGTGGTGTGTCACCTCATGTACAAGTGGCAGGAGGGAAGAGTGTCCTGCAGTGCCTGAGACCCCTGCACACTCAGTCCGTCATCTGCCCATCCCCAGGGAGCAGAGAGCTGCAGCCACCACACACTGTGTGGGGCAGGAGGTGACTGTACAGGTGCACGTGGTCCAGCCTGGACACACCTTTCTGGTCAGATACAGACAGACACAGCAAGGGGACTTATGGGTTCCTGCTACAGGAAGAGGTTTCTGCTGATAGGCAATTCTCAGAACTGAAGCTGTTTCAAGAGATCTTGCCTGTTCTGTCCCCTACTTGCTTCTCACTGGCCACCCACCAAATACTATTTTGGTTGTGGCACTTAGTTTTCAGCATGAAGCCACAGCACCACCAAGGAATGTTTCCAGAAGTAACCTGCAGGTTACTGTTTGCACACAGTGTTCACATCTTCAGAGGCATCAGTGCTGCATCTTTAGGAGGTGACAGACACCAGAGGAGTGGTGCTGAGCCACAGCAGCTTTAGTATCTCACAAGAGACTTGCAGAACATCCTACCAAACCTTCAGACTTCAAGTGTCTTAAATTTGTTTTGGTTTATTCCACTCCACAGTGAGCTAATCTAACTAAAGGCATTTAGGCAAATCTAACTAAAGGGGTGATGATTAGTAAATTTGGTTTAGTTAAGTTTAGTTAATTTGGGGAGAACTTTCCTGGGTGTCCCCATGAGGAGGAGAAGTCAAATGCTGGGATCTGCAGGGGAGTCAATTCTGCTTTAGTGAAACTTGCCACTGAGTGGTAATGCCTTCCCTCATCCCTTCCCTTATGTCAGCACTGGCAATGGCTTGGCTGCATGTCGAGGCTGACAGGCTTGCTGATATGATTAAATGTTACTTGTTTTTTCCTCACAGGGTCAATTTTTCAACCAGCTTTTCCCCCCAGGTGATCTGCCTGCCCTGGTGGTACCTCCATTGCCACTCAAACTGGCCAAGCCCAGGAAAATTCTCCTAAGGGTCCTCTGTTGGGATTGCTCCCAAAGGAGAAAGAGCACAAACATAATTTTCAGGAAGCTGAACAATTAGTTAGTTACGGAAAACTCAAACTTTGAGTGCCAAGAGGTCAGAGCAACATCAGAGCATTGAAGCATTATGCTCCGGGCTGCCTGAGCGCCATGGCAGACCAGTTACCACAGAATCATTTATTTGATCCAATATTTATGGCCTCAGAAGAAGGTTATTTTCAATTACCTACTATTGTTTCACAAACCTAGGTGGTAGGAGGATTAATTTTGTGGGTTTTTTGGAAAGGGAACAGAGAGAACAGCAATAGGTGAAACATAAAACACACCTTAAAATCATTCACAATATCAAACACTGGCTTTCCTCCTCCCACAATATCTGTGGTCTTAAATGCATCATTGCAAGGGGAATTATTCATGTAGTCTCATCAATAAATCTTACTAAAGTCCTTTATATTGCAGTCCTCATTCATCTAGCAGCAGCTCCTCTGTAAATGGTAATTAGGGTAAGAGCTAACTGAGATACCACAGAGCTTGCTCCTGGCAGTCATTGAACATCCCGAGTATATCAAGGCTGTAAAACAGGCATTTCTCAGCAGCAGTTCATTCATTGTGAGCCCTGATTCAATTACCTTGTCTTCTGTTTCACAGCAAACACTTTGGTTCACACAAAGCCTCAGAGTCTGTGTCAATGAATTCATTGAATGAAGTCAGCTGCGTTTTGTCTCTCCTGCAGTATCCAGCCTAAATCCAGGAGAGCCAGCCAAGGAGGAGACCTATTTCTCTGTCATCCTTACTGGGCTATTCCTGCAGAGAGGTTTGGTTCTACCATTGACTCTTCCCTCCACTGCCTGGAGTTGTGGGGGCTGGGATAGCCCAAACTGTGGGAAATAGATGACTCCCAAATGTGGAGACCCCCAAGCAGCAAAATCAGCCTCCAGATCTGTCAGTCTGCTCCTGCCATACCTGGCTCACCTTTTGCTGCTTCTTCACTTGGCTGCCCAGGGATGCACTATTAATTTACATCTAGACTTTCACTCTTGCCAACTTTCAAGACTGGGAATTTCACTAAGAGGAGCTCAGTTTTGTAGAGATCATCTTCTCCTGACTTATGTCCAAACAGTATTGCCACAGTTTTAGCAAAGACATTATAATACAAAGCAAGTGTGCCTGGCAGGGCTCTATCCCAGCTTCTGCCCCAAACACCAACCTAGCACAGACCATGCAGCTCTCAGGGTCTGCACTGGCTTCCTCTGCCAGCAGAACAGCCACCTCCTCCAGAAGGTGCACACTGAAGGTGGGATTTAGTCCAGCGCCCTCCTTCCCTCTTTCATACTGGGGCAACAGCTGAAACAGCCCTGACTTTGCACAAACACCCGACTCCAGCAGTGTGACCCTCAAATTGACAGTCACAGAATGTGTGGTGGTACTGCTGGAATAAAAGGGACAAAGGGAATGTCACCAGCTGCCCTCTCTGCCATGGACTTGAGACAGATTTCATGACACACAGAGTGCAGTTTCACTGGCTCTGCTGTTCCTTCAGACTCCGCTGTTCACCTGTGCCCGCCCTGTTTTTCATGCCCAGTACAAATAGTTTGGGAGGTTAACTCAAACCAGGGAACTGGCTCAGTTTAAGAAAAAAAAAAGATTAAAAAAAAAAAAAACAAAACCAAAACCAAAAAACCCCCAATGCTATGCAATGAAATAAAAAGTAAAAAATGTTTTTTTAAGCAGGATCAGTTCCGAATGTCACTGAGAGCGACCCCACAAGCAGTCATGCTGACATATCTGATGGCAGGAAAAAGCTGTGGGGGCGTGGGAATACCTTAAGCTGGCTGAACAGCCACCCAGTGCTTTGTCTTATGAAATCCCAACCCGAGGAGAGGCTCTGCTCTGCTGTTTTCCTGCTCCCCCTCTCTTCCTTTCCCCCCCGAACCCTTGGGCCCCCATCACTGCCATGGCTACATCCAGCCCGGGTGTACATTTTAATCTGCAGTGTGTATATAAAAGAGCTGGAAGCAGTGGCTGTCTGAGACCCACCTGACCTTTGGATGCACAGCAAACTTCCTGTTCCAGGGCTGCCGGCTCTTTAATCTCCCAGCCTTTAAAAAATAGAAGTGAGCCTATGTGAAAAAATGCTTCGTAATGGGGACTCCTGGAACAACTTTTGTCTCCTGCCCTCTGACTGAGCCACAGAAAACAGTAAGTATCTCTCCCAAGAGTCCTTTTTTACAATAGAAAAATGTCAGGCAAAACTGAAGTTTCATTTCCCAGCCTTGGACTCTGCAGCAGACAGGCACAAAAGCTACAGAAAAAGTAAAACAGCAAGGGGAAAGAACTCCACTCTTGTTAATTCAGAGTTTGGAGAGGTTTTTGGTGGAGAATAAGCTTCTTCTGGTGGGGAGCAAGTCACACTTGGGAACTGGGTCTCTCTTCTTGCAGGAGGAAGTGGTCTTGGGCTATACTTGACAGCAAATTAGCATTGACATTTGACTTGTTTTGATCTGAGTTATTTACAATGGTATTATCTGTGTATTTTTTACATGCTGTGAAGATTCCCATTGCCAGATGCCTCACGATGGCTGTAGGATGCAGAGCATTCCACAGCCATTACTCAGGGGTCATAAACTTCACATTACTTGTGGGGAGGGGGGTGCAGGGGGAAACGGGCTCACAATTAAAAAAAAAAAAAAAAGCAGTCCTAGACTTAGATTTCAGTGGGTTTGTGTATTTAACTGGAGGGAAATTAAAAATGTGCTTATGCAGGCTGGCACTGTCACACTTGGGGCTGATGACTGGAACGGATCCTTGTGAAGTTGCTGTACACACAGAAGTGCAGTCAGGGATGATGTTCCCAAAGCTCTGGTCTGGGGGAGGCTGGAATGGAGCAACTGCTCCGTAACTCTGCCAGGTCAATGAGCCCCAGCTGGGATTGCTGCTTGGGATCTCCAGAGCCTGGGCTGGCAGGACATGTCCCAGGGCTGGCACTACCCTGTAACTGCTGCTTCAGGGCGGGAGCTGACTGCCAGCTGGTGGATTTTCAAGGGATAGAGTGTTTCAAAAGGGAGACTTTGGGGTTTGGGTTTTTTTATATGTTTGGGAAACTTTCAAGAGAAGTTCCAAGGCCAAATCATAGACTTCCACTTGTGTTTTTTTAAGCAAGTACTTCATGCACAGGCCTCCCTTACTTCCTAAAAGAGTGAAGATGCCCAGGGAGGTTAACAGGAGATGCCCAGAGATACAGTCCACAGACAGGACACCTCTAACTGCCGCCAGGTTGTTTTGCTGGATTTCTCCAGAGAGAAGTTTCTCTTGTTCAAGTCTCAGCACACACACAACACAGCAAAAATCCAGGCACGGCCTGGGAAGGGAACAGTGCAGATATGAACCTTGCTCAAGGATAACTTCATGGTGGTGTTGAATCCTCCAGCTGTTGCTCTCCAAGCAGGAACCTCAGTCCTCATCTCATCTGAGACTCAGTCCTTAAACACTCTCAACACAGCACACTGAAGTAAAACCCTGGGGAAGCTTTACCTTTGTCACGAGAGAGAACCTGTGTAGAATATCAAGGTAGGGCAAGGGGGCAGTCCCAGAGGGTTGAGGAGTAGGAGGGAAGATGGAAAGCCTGGGATCTGCAGGGCAGGATCCTGTAGGGGCTTTCTGTAGGGTCAAGGACTGTGCAGGGTCTGTGCTGCATTGCATCCTTGGAGGTGCTGTGTGCTTAATTCTGCTGCCACGATGGTCTGCTGGACCCCAGGTGTTCAGCACATTATGGGTGTGATAAACACCCAATTTCCTTGGATGGCATCATCCCCCACCTTCCACACCCACACCAAGGCCAGGCAGGTTTCAACTCCGGGTGACTGAGCCAACGCCTAACTGTAAATATAAAACATTTTCAAGATGGGGACTAACATTTTAGCTGAATTTGCAAAAATCAAGAAAGGAAACCATTTAACCTTTGAAGCTGACACAACAGCATGGTTTATTTGACCTTGCTGGTATCTCAGGTCATTTTAAACCACAATGGACAATGAAACTAACACTTCTATGTGGTTTGCATGAATATCTATTTCTAGTGAGTATCTATTTCTAGTGGCTTAGCTACAAGAAGCCTTGTGACAATTTTCAAACCTGTAACTGTCATCTGTCTTGCTCTGATCACTCATATCTCACCTGAGATCTCTCTTCTTGAGAGAACATACTATTTTGTAAGAGAATTTTGTTTTAACTCTGCAAAATGGAAAAGAAAAACCAAAACAAATGAGGCAACATGAATCCAGAAATTAAGAATAAAGCTCCAAACTTTATTCATTGACTTGAGTACAACAGTGATGCAGATTACAGTGGCACAGGAGTGCAATATGTGCTGTTTGCAGTATGACAGTGGAAACACTAATTGTACAGAACAGCAACCCAGCTCAACTTCTCATTATGCATACAAGCAGACTTACTGTACAGACAAGACATTGATTCACTTTTACAGAGACTCAGAAAAAGAGACAGATGAATGGAAAACACAGGGACACCTCCCCAAAACGCTGGTTTGTAACATGTGGAGGTAGGGGAAAAGAAAAATAAAATAATTTAAAAATCCTATTGCCAAAATCTACTGATTTAAAGGAAAGTGTACCTTTAAAAAATTAGTTTCAGTTTCCAAAGCTTAAAAAAAAGCCCCCAGCTGTAAGGCCGCCTTACAGGAAGAGTTGTCCACAATGACCAAGCCTCACTGCTTGGAGAGGGCTGCTCTGGGAGTGACACACCGAGCCCCTCGCTGTGTCACGCACAGCAGCCAGAGGCTTCCCTGGCTCCAGGGCTGCAGTGCCAGTGAGAGGCTCCACTGCTGCCAGTGGGTTTGCATCTGGGGGGAAGTGCATTCTGAAGGTGTTCAGTGACAAAAGCCCAGGCAAGTGTCCAGTGGGACCTGTCAAAGCATCCTAAGGGAGCTAGAGACTCGGCCTGGTAAGGCACCGCTGGGATTCCCAAAGCTGCTTCTGCTGCTGAAATGCTGTATTTCCTAATGCCTGTGGGCCTCAGCCCTGCAAGTCCTGGGAGCAACACTTGTACTAACTGTGGTGATCCTGACAGAACAGCTTACTGTTTGCCTTTGGTCATCTCTTTTTTACCTCAAAAGAAGGACCACAGAGCACATGGAAGTATTACCTCTTCACAAATATGAGCATTTTTGAGCAACTCATTAGCAGAAATCTATTTCCCTGTTAGAAGCCCTTTGGGCAACAAATAATTTATTTTGCATACAGGCAAACAACATTAATGGCCAATTATATTCCCACTTCCTGCACTGATGCTTACATTAAAATTAATAACATTTCTACCAAATGCGGGCATCACATCGCTCCTGCCAACAGAGTTGTCTGACTGAAAACTCAGTATCTTTGCATTGTGATGGATTTTTTTGTTGTTGTTGTTTTTTCTTATTTTATTAAGCTCAAAAAAGGTGTGTGGGAGAAATCACAAGGCAAAACTCACCGGCCAGAGCAATGCTGCAGCCCACAGTGATAGGAGTGTTTCTACACTAAGGGGAAAAGGCGCGTTGTGTTACTGTCACAGTGCTCAGGAGCTCTCTCCAGCTCTTCATTTTGCAGCAATGGGGTAAAAATGTACCACATATTGTCAAGACCAGCCCTTGCTAAGCATCTACCCTGAAGACTATGCTGGCCTCTAGTGAGTGTGTTGACAGGACCACAAAGTTTGACAGGGCACAAACCAGACCATGACCTGGGGAGAACTGAAGGAGGAAGGGGGCAGTGGAAACAAGCCCTAAGCGTCCCTCTGGCATGGAAAGATGAGTGGCATTTTGGGACAGAATGGTTTAATTTTTGTTTCCTGCAAGTGTTTTATTGCATTGTCATTATCACTGACTAGTGTTCTTCACTGCTGTAGGTAACATTCAGGATGTGGACAATCCTCCTCCACAAATACATTCCAGAGGAAAGCAATGAATCATGGAGTGAGAGAAAGGGTGGTTTTCATTTGTTTGCTCCACGAGGCAATGCTCCAAATATGCCAACGTCTCCTCCTAAGTCAGGAGGAGCCAAGATAAGTCATTCCAAGAAGAGTTTAGAGTATGTTCATATTTTTACCATTCTGGGGCCTAATTTTCCTGTTGCTTGTTCTAACAGCTTCATACCACTAATCTCAATGTGGGAGCTCACACACTATGAGCTCCAAACTTGACTTCCCCATAGTTTGAAACAGGTACTACAGGCTCACGCCAGTGTTTTCCTCTAATCCTGTCAAGCATCACCCTGGCAAGCCCTGGAGAAATCAAGCTTATGTCAGCCCTCCTCCTTCCCAGACCTTAACCCTTCTCTGTCCACCAATATTCCCCTGCCAGGAGACACAAGGATTGTGGAAAGGGATTCACTTCAAAACATGCCTAACTTCAGTGTAGCAGACTTTTACAAGAGGCTGCTGGTGACCTCCCCTGAACAGC
Source organism: Picathartes gymnocephalus (assembly GCA_013390045.1). Classification (NCBI taxonomy): domain Eukaryota; kingdom Metazoa; phylum Chordata; class Aves; order Passeriformes; family Picathartidae; genus Picathartes; species Picathartes gymnocephalus. The sequence goes on from WEKY01037168.1 coordinate 372,965, forward strand.
AGGACATCTGAACTACATGTCTGAGAAAGGCTTTCCCAACTGCAACAGGAAAAGGGCAGCAAGCACTTCAGCGCCAGGCCCACAGATTTAGGACTAGGACTTTGTAAGGAGAGATGACATCTGTCTTGACAGAAGTAAAAGCACTACTGGAGCCACAAAGATGTCTTATCCCACGTAAAGCTATTGAGTTCTCCCAGCCTAACCTTTCACAGCACACTGCAGTACATCCACAACACACCACAATCCACATTTAATGAGCTCCAAATGGGGAGGGTGTGTGCCACACGTGCACCTGTGCTCAAGGACCTGCATGTGTACATAATCCCATGTGTACACGTGGGGCTATTCTGCAATGCTTTGACTGGGCCTTGCTCTTACATCACTCCTAAAGCAGAAAAGGATGAAGAAGAAGACAAAATCAATCAGTTTTCAATCCTCTTGGTAATGACATTCTGTTGACAGCATTGATGAGATGGGACTTTATCAGAAGCTCAAACACTTTGCAGGAGATAGAAGAACACAAAGATGTACTTAAGGCATATTCACAGAATCATACAATGATTTGGGTTGGAAGGGACCCTTAAAGATCATCCAGTCCAACTCCTGACATGTCTTAAGGGAATATCAAAGAGGAGAATTACTAAGAACTGCTACTCAATGGATACCAGGAAAATGATTAATTGCTTACAAAGAAAATTCTCCCTGGGGCTACATTGTGTTTGTATTAGGTGGGAAGAACAGATGAAGGAACAGAAAATATTGCAGTGACAATAATAAGAGCCCACTGCAGAAATCCCCCCTCCCCCATGGCTGGCTGCAGCATGGGTTTTGTGGACAGATGATCTCTTGGGGTGTGTCTACATGTAGGTGGTTGGGAATTAACTGTAGACATGAAACTGAAGCTCATAAAACCCTTCATGTTCTCAGTCAGGAATAAAGCAGTAGTAAGTCTAGTGTAGAGGGCTGTGAACTGACTGACTGCTCCACACAAGTGAAAGGGGAGTCAGCAGTGGCCCAAAAATCCAGTTAGAGATGAGTTCTTTCTGCAACACCTAAGCTGGCTTCTCTTCATTCCTTCCCAAGCTTCAGCTGCAGTTTTAAATTCTCAGTTGATGAGGCAGATCCAGATTACCATGCCATTCTTCACAGGCTAAGAGGCTGAGTTCTTTTTTTTTCCTTTTTTTTTTTTTTTTTTTTTTTTTTTTTTTTTTTTTTGCATAGGAGGGAGAGGTAAGAAAACAACCTGGCTTAGTCATTTCTGAAATGACAGGGTAGTGTGTTCATATGTGCTGTGAGAAGTTCAGTAGTACCCTAGAGATGGGGACAGAAAAATGCAGACTGGCAGCTCACATCCTTGAGAGAGCAACTCTTCAGGTCTACAAGGAGTATGGTCAAGGTGACTTGGACTAAAAGACCTGTAATGCCTAATAGTTTGAGTGTCTGTAAGATGTGGGGTGACAAACTGTGGAGAATTTTAATAATTTAAATGTGCTAAAACTCAAATGTGCATCTCAAAGTTAAGCCACACCTTGCAGGTGACCAAACACTGAATTTCTGAGACCCCAGCATTCACAAAGTCTGCGAGTGTAAAACACTGCTGTTCTTTCACGGTATGGATTTGGTTTCAGCAGTCACTCAAAAATGCATCTCAACCTGCCCGAGCCCCTGACACTCCCGTTCACTTCTCAGAGCTCCTCTAAAAACCCCTCAGATGTGTGTTCTGAAAAATGAGGTGAAACATCTTACCCTGATCCCTGCTGTAACCCCGGTACCACCCAGAGAGCTCACTCACAAGTGTGGGTGTCACAGTGTCCCCAGGGACTTCTGTTCAGCAGGGATGATGCCAGATCTCCTTGCTGGCACGCTCTCCAGCTTGTCCCACAGACCTGCATTCCCTCAGCTCTAGGGAATGGAGCAGGTGCTGAGCCCTGGTCTCTGTCTCTCCCCTACTGAATCTTCGTCTCAGATTTTATCAAAGGAACCACAGTGATCTGTCACAACAGGACTTCCTAAACCAGCAAAGAAGAGGCAGGGTTTGGGCTGTCCTGCACAGTTCATGGTGAAATGTCATTTGGTGATACAGAGAACTCAACACAGTGATACTGAATCTCAGAACTACACGGGACTCGTTCCTCTTCCTGACTTCCAGATTTTAACACCAATGTCTCTTAAAACAGAAAATACAAAGGTTCTGATGTCTCCAGTGCCTGAAATTTCTGCATTAAAAAGGATACCTTGATATTCTTTGACAGACACAGAACCTAAATGGCCCTCTCCCATCAGGAGAAAGGCTCATTAGTGCAGTTATGCATTGGCAGTTAAGCACCAAGGAAGAGAAAAAGCTGACCTGGCAGCCACAATGCATCCATTCAATTACTTTGGTGCTCATGTCCTCCTCTGCATAGGACTTGCCCAGAAGCAGTTAAGATATATACAGGCAGTGTTTCAAGCTGCAGCATATTGGAAGAAGACTGAAAGCAATAAGGAGTTCAATGCAGCTCAGAAACTGTCTTGCATGATTACTCTGTCTTCAAAAACCAAGTCAGGCACAAAGGGAAATAAAAATAACCAAGGCTGGAGCTTTGATGCTTCAAGAGAGGAAAAAAAAAAAAGTCTGTGCCCTCTTTTCCAAGCACAAGTGAAAACCTACATTAACTAAAATGAGTGCTTGGCCCCATGCACTGTGCCAAACTGACAACAGCTACTGCAGTTTAATCAAAAAGCCTCTATTGGCAGAGCTTGGCACCTTGATGGTACCTTTTAATTCATAAACATTCCTCCCTAAGAGGGATGAATTTGCATGTTAACTTGCAGAGAACCATCCTCCCTGCCATTGTAAAATCCTACAACTCCACTGCAGCCTGATGAGCTGTACTAGTAATTACTAGCAGGGAGTTTGTCCTGAAATCTCTGGGTGCAAACCAGGGCACACTTAAAATAGCATTTTCTCACTCTGTCACTCCCACCCCCATCCACCCACCTCCTGGAGTAAATTACAAGAAAACTGACTCTTCTCCATCATTCCCATTACTTAAGTGATCTTAAATTATTCAAAGGACTGGTTAAGCTCCAGTCTTATTAATTCAAGCAGAAAGTGTGGAAGAGGGAAGACTGACAACACACACAGCAATTCACTTCCTATATCCTAGCAAATATTTACAAGGAGTCCATTTTCCAGAAGTCCAAGTGGTGCGTCCTGCAGGTGAGCAGAGTGCCCACTGTTGCAGGTTGTGTCACACAAAGGAGACACCGTGTCAAAAGAGTGCCAAGGAAGAAACAGTTGGGTGAAAGGCCTAATGTGACCACGTGGATGAGTTACAAGGGGCTTCTCCTTCACTACAGACCTACCTACGTCCCTCTCCATATATACACACATATATACACACACACAGAGCTAGATGGAGAGATATAAATACATGTGCGCACACAGGCAAACACGCATACATATATATATATATATATTTATATATGTATATATTCTCTTCCAGTTCGTGGAGTGGTTACAACTACTTTAGTCTACAAAGCATCCTAAGGGCACTTCCTGGCTCTAGCAATAAAGTCCATCGTATTGTGGAGAGAAGTAAAGGGAATATCATTGAGGGAGAAGAACAGAACAGTTTTCTATCTTGTATAATACCAGGTAACAGGCTGACACCTCTGAAAACTATCATTGCTGTTTTTGAGCCCAGATATTTTCTCCCTGCATTCCAGGAGGGCAATTGTTCATCTTGTTCAATTGCTGTGTACAGAGGTGCCACTATGTTGATTTTCCCTTTTTGGTGGATAAGTAGTTGCTTCCAAACCATTTGGATTGTATGATACAATATTCTATGCATCATTTGTTGTTGGTTTGTTTAAAGGGAGATTAAAAGAGTTTTGCTTTTTTCTTCATGTCGTTGCGTCTCCAGAGAGGTAACTTGTCAAACTCCTGTATCGTCATGCCAAATATTTCTTGAAAAACTTCAGGTGCTAAGTGACGCTTTAAAAAAACAAAAAAAAAGGAGGGGAAATAAAAAAGGAGAAAAGGCAATGGTCAGTCAAAGCCAAAGAGACACGACAGGAGGTTGGAGTGCCTCAGAGATTTCATGTCACTGTGTAAGAGCCACTGCTGGAAAAAATAATGCTTTGGCAATACACATATCCAAGTCCTCATGGACTTGGGTGCCCAAGGAATCAATCAGGGAACTATTTCACTTGCTGAATAAGCAAGAGACAGAGAAATGATTGGTCTGAAGCCATCCAACAAGCAGTGGTAGACCAGAGAACAGGACCTGCATGCCCCTGTCCCAGGCTTCAGCAAGTCACCTCTGCCTATGGAAATCCAAGCAGACCCTGGGTTTTCAGGAGAGCTCTGCAGAGGGGCTGCAGAGTTGAAGTGCTTGAAGTCCTGAGAAGGAAGATGTCTGGCCAGGCTAACTGCTCAGCACACTCCTCTAGTGCTACTGAACCACTTCTTGGTGCTGTCCTGTGCACAAGTTACTTCTTGTTCACTTTAGAGTGCACCGATGGGGAAAGTGTCTCCCTGTGGCACTAATCTAACACAGCACTGAATTCTGATTAGTGACCACATATCTAATAATAGAAACGGGCATAAACCCAAATTACCCACATTTTTGTGGCTCCATCCTTTCATCTTTATGGAAGATTAACTGACTACAAACAACTTGAGCATCCCCAGCATTCCACTGGGGGCCTTAAGTCTTCCTAATCCACAGAGTTGTACACGATATTTGCTTGTTGGCACAGATTTAGATCCTTGCATTTCTGGATATCAGCCAGTCTAACTAAGTCACAGGACTCATGATGAGTTAAAGAAAGTTAGACTTTTGATCCTCAAGGATGGCTGACACTCTTAGCTAAGAGATGATCCAAGATTGAACCAAGTATTGCTCCATTCCGATATGGATCCTATGAAACGTGTGCAATTTTGGGCTTTTAGGAAATCCACAAGTATATAATGAAAGGCCTGAACACATAAGGGGATTGTGAGAAGCTCAGTCTCTGAGCAGGGAGACAGAGATGTGGGAGACTGTTCAAGGAGATGCAGCTACCTCCTCCCAGTGTCTGATTCCTCTTTCCCTGATTAGTGCTGAGAAATCTTCCCACATTTCTCAGGACCCACATTGCAGCGTTTCAGCTTTCACAAACAACAAACAACTTCAGCAGGAAAGAGCATTTAGGAACTTGCTTCTCTTACCTCCAGCCTGGTTCTGTCTACATCTTTTAGTATTTTATTTCGCCCTCTGTTGGTCACCATGAGTATTTCATATGGAAAAATCTGTTAACAACGTATAAAAGGGGGAAAAAGAGATATTTATATTTATATTCTAAAGCAGACAGAACAAAATGTGTCTCATTTTCATAAACACACAGATATTTTTTTATTTTTCAAAGCAAATACCAGTTTGTTTGTTTTTTTTTCTTATAATTTTTTCCTAAAGTTGTATGGAAGACAAGCTGATTTGGACAGAGCCAGAACCTGTTTAGCATTGAACTGCCTCATATTGTAAAGCTACCATTTTTATGGTGTATATAACACATCAGCTGGTTTTGGTCAGGCAGAGTTCTTTCTAGGCAATCCTTCCTCATCCATCAGTGAATACATTTATTAAGGTTTGCATTTGTCACTCATTTTTCTAACTAATGGTTGCCAGAGGATTGCCCTAAGGACAGACAATTAGTGAGTGGGCTTTTAAAACATGAAAGTACATTAAAGAAGAAGAATTCTGAGTAAGAAAGATATTGCTTAGTGGGGGCCATTGCATTCAGTAGAATTTATCACATGACTTGCCTTGCCTTTTTGGATAGTTAAAGAATTTGAACAACTAATAGAAACAGTGCTGCTTGGAAAGGATTTCAGAAATTCTCCAAATCAGGTTCTGGAATCATCCCTGGCAAATAACAGTGTTTTAATTTTTTTTTTTTTCCTTGGATAGACACTTCCATGCCTGCAATGACTTAGGAGAGCTCATGTTCTGTCTGCCAGAGCATCTCTAGAGCCCTTCTCATTTCATATCTCTGCAGAGAAGGAAAGCAGCATTCCCAGACCCCTCATCCAACCCCTACTGAAGTCAATGACATTTTTCTGGAAACTTCAGTGGCAACTGGCTCAACCTTTACTGTCATTTATGGGTCTTGTCTTAGTTTCCCACTGGGAACACGAGTGAGACCATCAAAGCTCTCCTGGAGAGAGCTGAGCTATTATCAAATGTTATTAATTACATTATTTCAACATCAGAAGAAGTTTGACTTAATCAACTTTTGCACAGTACTCAGCAATTAAGTTCATTCCATAGTTAACAATTATCCCAATGAACTTTTCAAAAACATAATAAATAACATTCAGGCATCAATGAACACACCACTGAGTTTATTGTAAGTAATAATAATTTAAATAACGTGTGCTTACATACCAATTGTAAGATATGATTCTTATGAGATTCTGACATTGTCACAATTGTACAATTAAGTCTATACTTGGAATTACATTGTTTATGTTTGATACTGGAAATGGCTACCATAAACAGCATTATAGGAAACTAAAATGTAACTTTTCATATTTAAACAGGCAGAGTTTAAGTCAAGATCTACAGTCATAAGTACATTTTATATTTAAATATTCACAACAAGGCATGTCTCAATCTGGGCTGGCAAGATGCACAAATTCTGTCCTTTCTAGAGAACCATTTGGTAACATCAGGTCATTCTTAGGATTATTGATTTTTACTTTTCATGTGTTTCATGCTGACTCTGAATTGTCTTATTTTGCTTTATCAGGTGTAAGTTAGTGTTGGACAATCGACATGAATAAAAACAGTGCCAATTCACACATGCTGAGGGTCTGGCATCACCTTTATAAATATCAACAGAAAGAGATCTATTATCTCAGGAAATTTCCCACAAATTTGATCATTAAAGTAATCATTAATAAATAATCATTAAATTTTGTCATTAGTGATACTGACAGAATTTGTCACCCAAAATAGCATCTCAAATCACTGGGTACATCAACAGCAGTGGTGACTGTAAGAATTTCTATTGCACTGAAAGGGATATTATTTGGAATAAAAAGCAGTATCTCAGGAGTCCCCAAGGTCTTATTTATATAATATATAAAATCACTTGTAACTGCTCAGTGCACTGGGGTCTCAGCTTATAAATCCAGGGTTATTGCCTTGTACAGTTTGTCTGGAGGTGACTTGGAAGCACAAGAAGTAATCTGGTTTACAAAGTGAGCTCCTCACTTAACTGTAGAAATTCTGATCCTTGTACCTTTGGCAAAATCATGATTTCATGGAAGGTTCACCAGCAATAAACTTGTCAGATTTAAAACACAGCCCTGGTTGAATTCCTTCTATATATTATATTCATTTTTGACTCAGGCATCTCTAGACATAGCTGTAAAAGCATTTTAATTTGTATCTTAAATTATAATTAGCAGACATTGTCTATTTTTCCAATAAATCTCCTGAAGAGTTTCTCATATAGGGAATTCAACATTATGGACAGGTCTCAGGTGAACAGTGCTGAGAGCTAAGGAACAGATCCAGACAGACATGTGGGTATCTTACTTCCAGTCAAAGATCCATGTATTTCCATAATTTTTACATTAAGATAGCCTCAACATTGTGCTGTGAGCCACAATATTCTGCAGCACTTTTTGAACTGGGCAGATCTGAGACCTTCCCACTGAGTTTGGCCTGGTGCTCTGGCTGGTGAAAGCCTGACAGAGAACCAGCTATGGAGCACCTTCCATATCCCTCACTTTGTCCCTGGAAAAGCTTCCTTCACCCAGGAATCACACCTGGGCTGCCCTCAGCCTGTCTGAGCACCAACACCTGCAGAACAAAGTCCAGAACAAAGGGAGAGGTTTGGCACGTAAGGAGCAGCGACTGAGGTGAGGTAAACAAGGGAGATAAGACATTTCCCATATTTTATCTGCATTTCACAGTAAAACCTTCAATGCCTTGAAGGAAAGTGAATAACATCTGCACTTGCCTTTGGCTCCAACATGTTAGGCATAGACACTCCTCTGTCCATTCTCATTCCAGGGACATGACCATCCGGGAGGGACTGCATCGGATACAGGTACACATCAGACACAAAGGTTACACACACACAGGGTAAAGGCACTCAAGTAGTGCTAAAGACAAAGGTGAATTTGCCCTGAGACTTCCTTCAAGTCTTACCTCTTGGTGTTATTACATCAATCATTGCCATGGCTGCTGCTCACTACTCCTCTGGGGCAGCCAGAGGGATCCTTCAGACCACAGCTCCTGTCCCTGCTCAGGCTGGTGGCAGCCCCACACTGAGCTGGACCAGCACCACTTTCCAGGGGACCTGGGCACCCCAAGAGAGTGCTGGGCCCTCTCCCACCCCAGTGACTAGGTGAAGTTCTTCTCTAGTCCTTCCCTAGCATTAATTCAAATCCCACCCAACAGCACAGAAAGCACTCTTACACCTCTGGGCTTTCCTTCTTGTAATTTACTGTATCAGCTGAGGGATTTATCTTTTTTTGTCTCTACAATGGGAAATTTTTACTGCGAACACAAACAGGGATAGGGTTAAAAGGTACTGTTTTGACACAGGTACACTATCTAAGGAAATAACATTTGGAGCACAATACATGGACAGTTCTGCTCCCCTTCCATAATCTCATTCTCTTTCCAATCATCATGATTTTGATATGCCATTAACAAAATTATCCAAGTAATTAAACTCTTTCTTAAATTGCCATTTCATATTGTGATTGTGATGAGGAGCCAGGCAGACTCAAACCATTCTGAAAAAAAACCCTGCAGGCAGTAATTGAAATAAAAAGGTTTCTATTTGCGAACACACTTCTTTCTGGCTCATCTGTGATGGCAACACTGTAGAAAACTACTGATCAGCCATCTTGTCTGGAGAACAATTTCAGGGTAAAAATAACGAGTTCAAAGCTCCTGGTATGAGAGAAAATTGCCTCCAGAAGAGCCTTTCTATGTGTCTCTGGGATCAGTATTAGAGAGGATGGAAATAAATCCACCCTCACGTGTCCAGAGATTATTACAGATAACTGATATATGAACAGACAGTGGATTTTAGAGCAAGTCACAGAACTGGTGTGAGCTGCCTCAACTCAGCTCTGGGGAGGTAACAAGGAGGAATCCGAGGCTGTGCCTGGTTTTTGTTGATAAGAATCTACATTGGTGCTTATGCTTAAACATGCAGGAAAATCAAAGCTATTGTCTTAAGAAACCCTTCCCTGTAGCAGAAATTCAGAGTTGAACAAGTAGCTGCTTTAAGTTCTGCTGTCAGTTGATTGATGAAAACCCGTACTCTACCTGGAAATCTGAAAAGCAAAAGAGAAATCTCATCAGCTTTAGAGTGTGGAAGAGCAGGAATCAGTCACAATCTACCAGAGAATCCTTCTCTGTTTTCTGGTCTACCTGATTTTTCCAAAATCTCATCTGATGCTCTAAGGCCAGCAACATTTCTAATTTTCGACTTAGTTTGTAGAATCAAACACTCCAAGTATTGCAGCCCTTTTCCTTAACTCTCCAAGTTTCGTAACTTTCATAAATATTGTCAATTTTTATTTGGCAATGACTGATACCACAGCTCGAAGTCATGATGAAGATCATGAGCAGCAATAGGGATTAGAGGGCATTATCTCCCTTCCTTCACTGTGGCACATTCTTTCAGACTGCACAGTGGATGGTAATTGTCAGAGAAAGGAAAAACAAACTCACAGAACTCAGTTCATATTCCTGATAATGTACATGTTACTTGCTTTCCATTTGATCCAATGCTAAAGCATAAACAAGGATCAGTTCCAGACAGCAGATTTAGCAAAATAAACCCAACATTTTTAACAGGTATTTGTTTTGAGCTAATTGAATTTGCCAGAGAAAATTAAAAAGTACTGAGCAAATATAAAGTAACCACATCCACAGCCTTAATACAAAACAGCGGAAATGATCAAACATCATAACATTTTTACATTTATTCCTAATAGACTGTAAAATCCTCATCCTTACCTCTAACAGCACCACTCACATCCCCGTAACTGTTGTACTGACCAAAATCTGTAGAGACCGGCTGTAACAGGAAAAGAGGGACAGCATATAAATTCACAGTTCATGACTTTACAAGCAGGTTGGTATGTGGGGAGAAATAAATTGCTTTAATTTTTTAATTTCCCCCTCAATTTGGCATCATTTCTTGCATTGCTTTCTTGCCTTTTTAAGAAAGTAGTTTGTGGGAGGGGAAAATAGGTTTGGTCTGACTTCAGGTGGTTTTATAAGAAACATTTATCAAACTGAAAATCCAGTACGATTGATATGGAAATAAATACCATGGATAATTAAAGCCATCTTTTACTTCTCAAAATCACCATCTTCTTACCCTGTGAAGTCCATTTTTTCCATACCCAGGGAGAGAAGAGGTTTTGGAGGCTGAAGCATGTGCTGTTGAATGAGGAAGGGAAAACATTTTATTGGAAAAATCCCACAGAAACTAAAAAACTAGAACACCTGAGGAATCACCTAGTACAAAATACACAGTAAGAGCCAAGCATATACACAACCAACTGAGACACACTGACTTTAAGAAACTCAAACTCAACATAAACTTCCACACATTCTGTAAGTTACAAACAGTTTTATCATTCCATGGTGGCAGACCATTAATAAGGGACACTGTGATTTTTCCAGGCTCAAAATCAAGGTGGATTGAAAATAATGCTCACGGATCAGCCATGGCATCAGCTTTGGGAGAGATAGCCCTGATTCCAAAACACAATTGATGAATGCACTGATTATCCCTGAAAAGAGGGATGGACACATCTCAGATAAAGGAGTTCTCCAACCTGTGCTAAGGTTAATAAAAAAATCATAAGCTCTGAGTTGAGCAGGTAGACTCCAGCCCTGTAAAAATTAAAGACAGTGAGGGAGAGCCCCAGGAATCCTCTCTAAGGCTATCAGGGCAACGCACTTGTAAAACAGGGAACTCAAGGAAATCTTCATTTGCTTGGCAGCTGCTCCAGAGGATGACTCCAGAGAGAATCATCTTGTCCCTTCTTGGCTCAAAGTACAGCTTCTGTGTTACAATGGCTGGTGAATGAAGAGAGTGAAATAAAACCCTCAAACCCTTCTCTGGAGATGTGAGAAGGCCACAGCTGTACAGCAAAATGTGCAGTGAGGTAAAGAATCTAAGTTACCAATTTAAGTTAGCTTTTGTGCTTTTGCTCCAAACAAAATACACCCAATTAAAATGTCAGCCCAGGTCAAAACACTGGCTGTGTTTGGAATATGCAGCCCCACTGGTCAATATTGCTAAATTTCTTTCCCTGGGAGAAGAGAGTAAGCAGGGATAGAAACCACCAGTCTAAGCAAAATGTGTTGTTGTAATTTAATAACCCAGCCTATTATCATGTGTGTGATGTCATAGTCACTGAGCACTTTACCCCACTCCTTATCTATATTGAAACAGCTCTCTCCTCAAAATTGCCTGAAAATCCTCAACCTCATATTTCTTCTAATTACGAAACAACCACGACAGTCCTCCCCTCACCAAAACCAGGTGATGAATTAGGCCACTCTTTAAAAGCAGATCACCACGTACACACACATCAAGCAGCCTTCCCAGCTGACTCTTTTCTAGGACACTGCTTGATATGTGTACTCGTGGAGTTTACTATCATTGTCCATGATTATCTTTATTGCCTCCATGAATTACCTGGAGAATGGTAACGACTGGCAGAAAGGGCTGACCTACCGCGACTCTCCTTTTCCATCTCCTCCTTCAATATTAACTGTCCCAGACCAGAGTTGAGCTACAAATGGCAATTAAAAAAAAACAGATCAATAAAATAAAGCTGACCAAGACAGTGGTGGAAATTGCTTACAGAAAGCAAAGGGGCACTTTTTGGATGCTGTTCAGAAACAGCATGAGGACAAGCTTATAACCACCTTCATGAGCTGCTCCTCCTGCAGCTGCCGGCGTCTCTGCAGCTCCTCATCATCTTCCTCCCTTCCACTTGATCTGCGTCTCATGTCAGCTCCTGCTTCCACAAAACCACAGCACAGAGAGAGCTTTGTGCATCAGTTCAACTCCAAGATTTCAGCGCTAGTTCAAAGTACTGGTCAGTTTGGTTTGCTGAATAAACAAAGTAGTATTTTCTCACAAAGTCAAAAGACTTTTTCAGAACTCCTTCTTAATAAAACTCACTTGGGTAGCCTGCCCTATGGTTATCAGGCTTGTTATAAACTAAACAAGAATTTGAACTACACATGAGTTCCAAAACAAGCAATGTTCCTGGATACAAAAGTCATGATTCACTGCAATAGAGAAAGGAGCTCACGTTGCCGGTTCTGGAAACATATGGTTTAGTAACACCAGCAACTGGATCACAGCTGAAAACCCAAACTCTGATTTACATTTACACTGTTATCTAGACTCAGAGAAGCAAATCTGAACTAACATTTCAAATGGAATATTAACTACATTAGTCTCCTAAATGAACACTCATATTTGAAATAAATAAGGCATTTGTTTTAGTCTAAAACAAAGTAAACTAATTTGATCCATCGGATAAAGCTAAAATAAATTAAAGCACAGGTGTTCTACGTTTCAGTTCCTTAGGGTTTTTTTAATACTTTTCATTTTCTTGAATATTCTTAAGGAATAATCTAGTCTGGATGCCAGGACAATTCCATTAATACACAGGATGTGCTATTGCTGCAAACATTTAGACAGCAGTTCTATTTTTTTCTGCACAGGACATTATTTGATATAGTTATTTACCAACCCTCTGCCAGACAAACTCAGTGTTTAAAGTATGTAGACATTTCAAGTATGTTGATGAGAGAACTTCACGTATATTGATGTTATTCCTGTGACTCAGGGGCTCTGCATGTTTGTCAGGTTGCAATCCTAACTTAAGGACATTTTCAAAAAATTGCTGCTGCATGTGCAGCCCCTTCAATTGGTCTCTGAGCTCTCCCACTCTGTGTCTCCTCTCCTAGAACTTCTGTGAAGATACCATTGTTATGAAAGCCATACATTCCCTCACAGAGACCTGAAACAAGCAACACCTCAGTGCTTCAGACTTCAGGAAGGAACCAGGCTAGATAGCTTATTTTATGCTATGGGGGTCAATAAAAAAACAACGGAGGAAAAAAAATACAAAGAAAAAAAATTAAATTGATGATGCACATGGATTAAAGAAAAGAAAGTAAGATATGTGTAGTGCTACAATATAGAAGAAAAATACAAAGTCTGTAGAAACAGTAACTGAAAATCAGGAATTATTTAGTCTGTTAATAGTTCCAATTCAGTTTTTGCTTCTTGCCATGAAATTAGTCATGTGGTTGGAAACAATCATATTTTCTGTGGAATTTTTGCTATTAGCTTAGGACTAAAAGATTAAATAGAATAACTGAAAGAAGTCAGGCTTGTTTGACACACCACACTTTTTAAGCTACCACACTGGTGTTCAAAAAATTTGCTTATGGCTTAATATCTGTGTGATCAATCCCAAAGTCCTTTAGCGAAGCCTCTTTTACCCAGTGCAACTGAAGAGTTTTAGATTCAGACACTCAGTGGTCTCACCAGGAGAACTGCACTTTGCGGTGAGATCTGGAGTGGACGCCATCCTTCCCTACACGTTTTCCCAGCTGCACTGTTCCTGTCCCCTGGTCAGCAGTACCTTTGGAGCCGCAGAGTTGAAGGGTTTGTGTTTGCATACCTATGGCAGCCAGGGAGGGAGGGCCTGGCCAGTGGTCAGTCTCAATCTTTGGTATCTCGTTGGGTGCTGGTGCATGAGCTGCTGGGAACTTGGAGGACTTGATGATATCCTCGGAGGACTTGCTCTGTGCTGCCAAGGCAGCTGCATCTAGATGGCAATCAGGGAACTTAGCTATGTAATAGTCTGGAGCAGTACAAAGATCAGCCTTATTCTGGCAAAATTTTATACTTTGCAAGAAGTTAGTTTTCAAAAGCAAACATTTTCATATTTTTCTTTTCCAATTGCACTTTGGAGCAAAGCAATGCCTTTCTCTTGCCAATAGATTGGAATCAAACCTTCCTCTCCTCCCGCATCCCCACCCTAAAATAACCCCAAACCAGCTTTGGATTTTACTAGGGTTTCACAGTGTAAGAATGATTAGGCAAGAGTGAGAAAATGCAGCCTAACAGTATTTGCCAGTATCTCCTAAGGACAGCTGATTATTTATGAAGATGAACTCAGATTTATGTACTAATAAGTTTTCCCTCTGGGGGAAGCAAACTAATAATTTAGATGAACAGTACAAATTCTAACACTACTGATGCTAATTATTTTTTAGTATATCTGTGAAAAGCTGCAAAACAAAGAAGAAAAGAAACATGAAACAAATATGTTTAACTAGGGATTTTTTCAAGCTGCATGCCCTTGCTTAGAGCATGCTGTAGTAGTAAAAGCAGACATGAACTTCTTAATAAATACTAAACTCTATTAAGATCAACTTTGCAGGGCAAGGCACTTGCAAAGCAATGAACCTCACCCATAAAATAGCTTGGTAGTGGGGCTTCCACTTAAATTCCATTTTAAGCCAAAGCCTTGTGAAAGCATGTCAGGATGTGCATTATGGCTTTCTCTTCTTGACATTAAAAAAGAAAAAAATAATCCAGTAGGATTCAGTGTACATTAAACCCAGCCTTAACTACCTCTGAGCTGGAAAATATTAGCTCAAATCACCTTTGCTTATATCAGGCTATCATATCAGAAGCAAGGGTTCTGGACTTTCCTTTTCTCTCTCTCTTTTTTTTTTTAACCAGAAAGACATCTTTTAACAATGTGATGCACTGTGTTGCTCATCCAACATGTTCCAGGTAGTTAAGCAACATCAGTGTTAGATATCATTGGGAATTCTGAGCAGTTCATGATTGAAAAACTCTAAGCATAATTGCAGGCAAGGAGGAAGCTGGTCAGAGTTTACAAAAGCATGACTTCAAACAGTACTTACATATTAGAATTGGTGATTTCAGTGGTTAAACATTCACATGTTAATGGGAGGTGAGGAGATACATTAAAACCATAAAAATAAACAGAAACAATGTTAAGATTTTTTTCAAAATGAGCATATGGTTTGAAACTTAAAAAAGGAAGAGGGGAAAACCCTGAGGTGATACCAGAGCAGTGTCATTTGCAGTGCTCACTCCTGACTACAGAATGGACTCGTGGGCTTTCCTGCTCATCCCAGCTCAGTGGCTCTCAGCCAACAGTTCATCTGAGCCCTGTAGTGCTGCTGATTTGCTACTTAACCCTAAACACATTTCACTGGATGGAACATCTGCAAAGGGATGTAAATTCAGGGTCCATAAAGAGTGGAGTCATCCGTCTTTCACCGAGGTAAATAAAAACCATCTCCTAAGCACAACTTTCTGTTCACAGCAGGAGGGAAGGGTGAACACACTCCTTTATAGTGCAGCCTTCCCCTGTGGCACTAAAGACAGGCAAGGCTGTGGGCTTCTGCCACCATTGTCATTTCAGACTTGCTGTGACAACACCAACACCAAACAGCTTAGAGCACTAACACTGCTGTCCAACTCAGAACCCAAACACCTGGAAAAACAAGTACAGCAAACTACCTGAGCTGTATCACAGGGCTGAGTGTCAGTGATAAGTCACCTATAATATCTTCACTAATTAAAGATTCTTATTTAAAGTCATAGGTACATTTGGAATTCCAATCGGATTATAACATCTCCATCTTTGCTGTTGAAATAAATTATTGTTTTGTGTCTGTTTAAAATAAGGGTATTTCATGAAGTCCCTGTCAGAGATCGGTCTACTGTTAATCCATTTTAACATGACCAGTACCTGTACTCTTAAAATATAAACTTAAAGAAGAGAAATGCTGGAAGGTATCATAATGCAAACAGCAAAATTCCAGCTAATGGCAATTTTGCCATTAATATCCACATGGCAAGATTAAACCATATAATCCAAACAAAACAACATGCTTTAAAACATAATCACTTTCCAGGACATGCAATTACAGCTGCCTCAAGCTTGGACTACTAAATTTTTATGCTTACAAAGTAAAAACTCAATGCTTTTCATTAATTGCACACCTTTTAATTCAGTTGACACTCCAATTTTGAAATAAAAAGGGAAAGCTCATTTACCGTGTTGTTTGTAGATGGGCGGTTTCCTGTAAATGTTGACACCTTGATCTGTGATATTAAGAAGCAGAAAAAAGGGAATATGAAAACTATTTCAGCTGTAGATAAAGATAACTCCACCACTAAAGCAACAGACAGACCAAATCAAGGATGTAGCACAAGAAAAAGCCAGAAAGCTATTTCTAGTATTATACAAAATCATATTATTTAAAGAAAAGAAAACATAAGAACAAGTGAAAAGTCAAAGACATGTGGTATGAAGTCCTTTGGAGCAGATTCTGTAACATGTGGATGCATCAACTCATGAACCATTAATTTTAAAGTGGGATAAAAGAGAAGAAATGTAAGCAGGCAAGACATTTCAATGGTGAAGATACAAGCCATTTGGGGAAAACTACCCCAAATAACTTTTGTGGAAAATTGTGCTTCAGTCAGAACAGCTCAATTTTCTTTCCAACTGACTGGCTGGATTGAACAGAGGAGAATGCAGTGAGCCTATAATTCACTTCAAAATCCAGAGAACAAAATAGCCACCCAGGACACTGTTTTGAACAGGCAACAACAGCCACACTTCAGTGACTCAAAAGGATTCTTTATGCATTGTTCACTGATATGCTACCAATTCTCAAACCATAAGGACAGATTTTTTTTTTTTCCGTAATTTTTTTATGCAAGGCCCACCATATTGCATATTACCTATGTAAATCAGAATAAAAACACTTCCCAGAACTCTAATGCAGTAAATCTACAGCATGTCTAAATGATACCATATTTTTACAAATAATAATCTAAGACAGAAACCATTTTGTTCTAAACTACCTTCCCACCCCAGCCAATACCTCGTGTATTTGGCACAGCTACAAATACAAAAGCTAATCCAAAACCAACACTACTGTGCAAAAATGTGCCAAAATCTTATTAGAAGAGCAAATTGAGCTACAGGGAGCTAGAAAATTAATGTCAGAAACCCTTTTTGCTACTTTATGCTGCCTGAAAAAAGTTTTCAGTTAGATTAGAATGAAAGATGAAAAGGAATTTCAGAAACACATGCGCTGCATCACAGATCCAATTAAAGTGCTATAGGAGACAATTTTGCCTTTGGCATTACGGAATGCTAAACTTAAAAATCTTTGGAAACAGAGGCAAATCTTTCTCTGCAGAACTCTACATCCTTAAATAAACAGGCAAACTCACTGCACACAAAGACACTGTGGTATTTCATTCCTTTGTGTGATCTGTTATGGCCACTTGACCAGCAAACAGAACACTCCAAGTTTAGTCATGCAGTCCTTCTGCACACACGGGCACCACAAAGCTCCAGGGAGGATGGGAGCACAGCTCCTTCTGTGGCTGCACAGCCCCAGCTGGTGAGGAGAACTCCCCCACCGTGCTCCAGGTCATTTCTCACAGCTATTCATGCAATTAGGCTTGAGTTTAGGCGAGGCACTGAGAGCCAGGTGAGCTTAAACAGTTAAAAGAGCAGACCTCAGCCAAGCCAGGTCACCCTGATGGAAAAGGGGCGTGTACAAACTGTTGATCTGCCAGATTTGAGGAGAGGAGGAAGGGCAGTAACCTCTGGCAGTGGGGAGGAACACTAGGCTGGAGGAAATCTGAAAATAACGGGATAGAACAAGGCTCTCAGCCAGCACTGAAGCAGCCAGATACATGCCCAAACCCTAGGGACACACAGCTCATCCCATGAAAATCCAAGACACATGGTCTTCTCAGATGCTGGAACAACTGTGGAGCTCACTTCAAAACTGAAACTGCCCTCTACAGAAAGCACATCCTAAAGCACAGATATCCTCGTGCATCTGCAAGTCTCTCTGAGGCCACCAAACCATTGCACAAAACAAGAAACAACCTCACCTGCTTTAAAAAGGAAGAAACACTAAACTAGAGTTGTTGGGTTCAAGACTGAAAGAAGTCACAGCAATCTGAATGAACAACATATGTAATGGCTCACTGGCCACCTCTTTTCTGCACGTGAATCAAAACCAGTAACTCCTCTAAAATTAGGAGAGCTATGCTGGTGCTCAGCTGGTGCAACTGGGAGAAAAATCAAGCCCTACACAGCTCATATACAGCTCACAGGCCATCAACAGACCCTGAAAAATGAAGCATTCTAAGAGGTGAAACACCTGACCAAGAGAATAGGTAAAAATCCCAATAAACCCCCATGTTTCTTAAGGCACTACTCCTCTCAGCAAGGCCAGAGGCAGTTCCAAACCCTGAGGGTGCAACCCATGGTAAACGGTGTGAAACGATGGAGACACGACAGAAGTTACAAAGGCTACATTCTACACTGTGACAGGACAGCGAGACACACACAGTGCCAGCTCCTACCTGGAACATGGAAATGTTTAGGGGCCTGAGCGTAAGTTGGAGTGAGAGGGCGACTGTCAGGCCGATAGGGGACAGGGGAGTTCCGACCGCTGGACGGCTCATTGCCTCCAATGAAAGAATGGAGAAAAAAAAAATGAGAAGAGGGAGAGCAATAAAAAAAATTTTAAAAAAAAGAAAAAAAAAAAAAAAAAGAAAAAGAAAAAAAAGAAAAAGCAAGCCCAATCAAACCCAAACAAAACTGGTGGAATCAAAACCTCCAAGGAGAAAAGAAGTTGAACCAAAATATAAATACAAACAATAAGGAGAACTGGTAGTAGCCCTGGTGACCTTTTCCCCCCTGATATTCCTGCAGAGACAAAAATTCATGTTCAGGCTGGAGTTGAGGTTTGAGCAGCTCAGACTCATTCTGACGGCATGCAGGCAGGAGCTGTGTGCTCGTAGCTGGTGATTAGATGGGCAGTATAGAAAAGAAGAATGGAAGGTTACTTGGCAGTGATTTCTTAGTACAGAGGTTGATATTTGGAATTAAAAGGCGCAAACATGGAGCAGAGTAGTTGATATGCAAACCCAAAGCAGATAGAAGCAGATGCTGGCAGTTACTACAGTTCTCTAAACCAAAAGTGTACAGAAACCAGAAACAGAAAATAGCTGTTAGATCACTTGGCCCATATCAAAAGGCATAACTGTTCCTTACACACTCTTTCATTGGTTTAGGAAAATTCTGATACAGCAAAATAATTTGTAAAGCAGTGCAGCCTATCTGGTGGCTGTGCCCACATCCTTCATGCCGCTCCAAATCTCTGTCAATGCCAAATTTGGCTCTGATAACAATACTTCACCACTGCTGATTTAGCAAATCTGACTCTAATACCTAAAAACCTTAGTTCTAGTTTGCACACACAGTTTTTTCCATCTGTAGGATCACTCCTACTGGGACTACCCCTTTGCCTCCTGACAATGCACCACAGCAATCCAACAACCCTGGAAGTTCCTGTGTCTTGCCAGGGAGAGGGGGCAGCTGCACAACCATGATGGTGGATCCCAAGTATCAAGACTTAACAGCCAGATATCCATTCACACTTCTATGTGTGTACCTTGAAAGAATGCAGCTGCCTCTTTTATTGTACCATTCTTCAAACTAGAGCAAACTCACACAAGAAAAAAGCATTCACATGGGTGCTTATTTTACATGGGTAGGGGTGACCCCAGCAGTGAAAGGTAAGGGAGCATCAAACCCCTTCTATTTTTAAAGTATAAACAAGGGCTTAAAGAATCCTATACATGCTGACTAAGAAAGCAAGGGAAAAAAATGGAGGGTGGAAGAGGGAATGATAACAAATACAGAAGGGCTATAAAACATAAGAAAAAATAAATTTCAGGCCTCTTTCCTATGTCCTGTTAGAGGACCCAAAATCTTAGACTTAGCACGCTATTTATATATTTGGGGTGGGGAGATAGGTGTGGGAGAAGGAAAAAAGAAGTTTTCTTTACAATTTACACAAAAAAAATCATCTTTTACTTGAACAGTCATCTGCCAATCTAGGCACTGAAAGGGGAAAAAAATGCTCTTTACAAACCTTGTTGACATGTGTCTCAGAGGCTTCTGTCAGTATACAAGTTAACCCACGGCATATGAGTGTTTTAAAAATTACATGCACAGTTATGGGGACTTGGCTGTATAAAATTTTTTCAGAAGAATGCATGTGCAAAATTCTATATTTAGCACATTGACACTTCAGTCCTAAATGACATTATACTCTTTCAACCACATGAGCTGATGGTGGTTTTCTATTTCAGCTGCAGTGATGCTGAGCTTCTGGCCAGGTAACAGTAAAGGCTGGGTTTGCTAACTCTGAAAAGAAGCATGAATGATTAGTTAAACATTATTGTCGTATCTCAATCTATGACTCTTTATTTAGCAGTTCCAATATTGTGTTCTGCTTCTCCACCCTTTGAGATATTGCGATGGTGAAACAACTCACTTGATTTTACTTATGTCTCTTGCTTCTACTGAAAAACTATGAGATACTTTTCAGCAAAATCATTGTTTTTTAAGGAAAAATACCCCATCAATATTGATATGTCTCAAGATAGAGTTAGTTGTTTACAGAGAACATGCCACTCTGCCTTTCTGCTTCCTTTGGCAATTACACCCAATGAAAGAGAAAAAACAAAAGGGATTTATTGACCTGTGGACTTGTCACAACAGAGGAGTCACAAGTACGTTTTACCTGTTGGGAACTGCTAGTCTAAATGTGGGCATGTTCAATTTGCAGTGCTTCTATCACCAACACTACAAACACAGGGAAGAAACTCTTCTTAGACCCCTCTCTACCTCTAGGCACAACTAAGTGTGCTCACACCCATAAATGTATGCTGGCTGGTCTTGCATCTGGGACACAGATAATTTGTTTAGAGAGAACTGGAAATGTATAATTCACCCACTACCAGGCAGACAATTACTGTGGTATCACCCTGCATGTGATGCTTTACAGATGTCTCTGTTGGTTTGTATTTCCTGGGGTACCTAATGACTCCTGCCAGTAGTGACAAATAACTCTCCTTTACACTTCCTAGGATGGCAGCCCCATTGCCTCCAACCTCTGCAAGAGGGAATGGTTCATCTGCTGAGATTCCCATTAGGCCATCCCTGGGGAGTCCACTCTGATAACGAGGCTTAAGTGCTTGGAATGCATCTGCAAAACCACCCAGGATTTATGGAAGCAGTGCCAGCATCTGCCGAATGTGCACATGCACAGAGGAAAGCAGAGCTCCTGGTTGCCTGTACCTGTCTCCCAGGGCCTCGTGGCCTGCCTGCTTGCAGCTTTACATAAAAAACCATTAAATTTCAGTTCCTTGCCTGCATAGAAATGTCTCTTTTACTGTCTCAGATATGCTGTAACTACTGTTAACTCCCCAAAGCAACAAGAGCACTGCAGTTCACCAACACTGTAGACAGAACTAATTCTCATACTCTTGGCATGAAGTTGAATACGTCTGTGTAGGTGGGGGGATGTTAAGAGATAATGGAACAAGTTTAATCTAAAAATCAATCACTTGAGCACAGCAGAAGGGAAATTCAGAGTCTTTTTTTTTCTTTCGTTCTCTTTGCTCCATCAGGTAGTTGTTTTCTAGAGTTGAATTTGTTAGGCAGGTTGCCCTAGCAGCCAGGAATAGAACTGCTGCCCACACACAGCCCAGTGTAATGCAGGCCCCTGCTGCCTTCTGAAGTGCTCACCACTGGGCTCCCTGTGGGATTCACAGGCTCAGCTCACAGAGTCAGGCCAAAAAACCCATATGCAACCAACACTGAGCCTTCTGTCAGCTTCCAGTTTAGTTGCTCTACTTCTGAGTAGACATAGGAAAACAAGCTCAACAGTTACCTGAAACCCTTACTCCTCTTCAGGTTTTGTCAAACTATCATTCATCCTCTTGTCCAGATGTGTAGCCCTTATTTCACACACAAAACTGAAAATCACAAAACAGCCAAAACACAACTGTTTTCCAGAGCAGAATTTTCACCTGCATCCACAAAACCCTGGAAATAGTTACCAGATACAGAAAGCATTTGATTTCAGAGACCTGCCTCAGGGAAGGAAATGGGGAACCTGGGAAAACCAAGGTCCAGATTCTCTATGAAGGTGGGTAGATTCCTCATGGGAAGGTCTATGACCAAAGGAACACGCATTACTTTGGAACTCTTTTCCATGGAAATCTTACGGGGGCTTTGCAATATTCTTGAATGCCTCCAAAAAATTCTAGGCATGTGAGATGAAATCCTGGCTCTCAATGAGAGTTTTGTCTCTGATTTCAGAAGGGTCAGGGTTTCTTTCATTCATGGACTTGTTTTGATTCTTTCATAGCAAAGACAGTACTTTATTGAGAAAAGACCAAATTCAATGGAGAGTCCAAATTAGATGAAATGAAGTCTAAGCTGATTCCTATTACACACACTTCCAGCTTTTTCAACATATACGTTACATCAACAAACTCTCACTAAGACTTTCTGAGGCATGTTTAGCCTCTTTCACTCCAATTTCTTTACTTTTGGCTATGTCTGTGAGGCTTAATCATCATGCTTCTTTAAGCCTTATGTTGTATGAAAACACACTGAAACTGGTCTAAATGTCTACTTTTCTGGCTTGAGTATACAAAATAACACAGGTGTAATGTGTCATATGACACTTCAGTTATCATTATGCTGCTGGGAAATCATGCCCCTTTACCAAAGCAGTTGAGACATGGTCTGCATTTTCTGACTTGTAAAGGGAAAAACCCCAAAAGTTACAGTTTTGTGAAATCTTTCTTACAAACCAACATCAAGTTCACCTTCTTGCTAAAAGTACAAGAGAGAAAGGCTGAGCCAGCAAAAAGATCACATGGTGCCTCTTCTGTCACAGTGATAGAAATTTGAGCTTTAAGGAGCTTTGCTGAGTTATGACACACAAATGCTGTCCAGGCCTTCAGAAAACTGAGGATTTCTACATCTTCCAGGACATAGCTGATAAAAACCATACCCACCCCTCTGTCTACAGGGCTTGTAATGCCACTTGGCCTTTTCTACCAATAACTGAAAAAGATATGTGATCTACATGCCAGTGATTCTTTGACATCTGAAAACAGTAAGCATGGATTTCCAATAGTTCTTCTCATTTATCTGTTGAAGAAGCTATTTTCTCAACAGAAAAAGAATGAAAATGCCACTTGAAAGAGTGTGAGCATTAATTTGGATTTACAGCAAAGAAACGTTGAAATTGCAAGGACTATGAATTAACTGCATGCTGAAATGAGCAGTATAGCTATTTTTAAGGGTCCCAATCTTTTAAAGTGAGATTTTTCTTAAATGGTGACATAATAAGAAAGTGGACAGTGAAGATTATCAAAAATCATCTAAAAAAAGGCAAGGCTAAAATTAGTAGTGGTGATCTGAATGCTTAAAGAGCTATGATGTTGAGATCTATTAGCATTTCTTGAAATTTCATGGCAACAACTTTCTTGCAACTGGTTTTGATTATCTCCAGTTTATGATTATCTACATTAATCAATGGTGCCAGATTGGAATCTATGTTCAATTTACTCAACTTTCTTTTTTTGAGTTCTTGTAGGTGATATAAGCTATGACCTTCTCCCCCAAAACAGAAGAGATGGCCCAGCCAAGTGCTCCAATGGAACTCAGACTAAAATCACACTCACAAAAAGTAAGAAACAAAACTAAAAGCTTATTGAGCTAAATGAGTTCCTTGAAGGGACACAGTCAAAGAAGAATCCTCCTCCAAATCAAACCATGAAAAAGAAAAGATTTCTAAAAAGACCAGATCCTCAAATAATGTAAATCCTTGCAGTGTTATTGCTTTCAGGAGAGCCTGCTGATTTGCACTAGTTGAGGAGAGGCCTAGAGATTTTAACTGTACTTTGTAAGTCCCTAATTATTGCCAATGTGAATAACAAAGATTAATTTCCTTGTTGCCATTGATCTTTAGATCATCTCTTTTTCTTTCTTCTCCATATTTTTGATCACCTTGTTCTCATTCAGGCAATACTGCAATCAATTTTTTCAGTGCATGTTTCAAGAATGTGGCAGTAATAATTAAATTTGATAAGCTAACTGCTGAAGGGATTGTTATGTGCTGCTTTAGAAAGAAGCTAAATTAGGCACACACAGGTTCTGAGTAATAAATGACAATGCTTTTCTGTGTATTTCTATCAGCTAAATGCTTGGCAACTCTTCAACTAGGGCCCTTAGAAATGACATATTTCCTCCAAAAAAAAGGACATTATGTCTATTCTAACGTAGTTTGGAGTGCAGCAGCACATTTGGAGGCATGCTCAGCTGCGCAGCCATAGGCGACCTCCCGGAGACACGCCTTCTCAGCTGTGCCAGAGCACTAACAAACCTCCAGCCTGGAGGGTGCTCCCTGGAGAGAGGCCTGGCTCCTTACCTTTGACATGGGGGATGAGGTGGTGTCGGAAGGGGGAGTTGGGGCGGGAGTCATGGAGCGGG
Organism: Picathartes gymnocephalus; assembly: GCA_013390045.1. NCBI lineage: Eukaryota > Metazoa > Chordata > Aves > Passeriformes > Picathartidae > Picathartes > Picathartes gymnocephalus. The sequence goes on from WEKY01037168.1 coordinate 397,461, forward strand.
GGGCCACAGGTGCGCCGCGCACCCAGAGCCAGCAGCTCTGCGGCAGCGGGGAGGCGGGGGGCAGCACAGAACGGAGACAAAGAAAAGCAATAAGAGACAGGCAGGGAAGGAGGCTTCGAAGGAAGGAGAAAAAAAAAAAGGCATTGAACAATTAGGATTCTGGAAAGAAGGAAAGAGGAAAAAAAAAAACCCCACAAAACGGTTAAAGACTCACCAAAAACACAAAACGGTTAAAGACGCACCAAAGGGCCCGTAAATGTTAAGACAAAATTACAAGGAAGTATTAGAAGAGAGGCTTAGGTTTGAAATGCATCGCTAATTTAGCATAACATCATTGGCTTAATGAGCTTCTGACCTTTCTTGTTGCCAGAAAGTAGCCTGCTACCAGCATGCAAACATCACAAATGTTGACGCTCAATTAGTTAAGAAAGCAGCTGGTTTGAAAAGTGCTTGACCAAAAAATGTCAGTCAAGAGGTATGCAAGCTGTTTTCTATTGTTTTAAGACATTCCGAAAATGCTGCCAACATCAGCTAGGGCACCGCAGGAGGAAAAGGCTGCAAACTTTTTCAGAACTTGTAGCACTCAATTTTTGAAGAACCTTATGCTGACAACGTCAGTACAGGAGTTCACTTCTCTCTCAAGGGCTAGCTGGAAGCAAAAGAGAAGTTATCTGGGGCCACTGGGTTTATTCAGAGAGAAATTATTCTTGCAAATAACGTAGTGAAAAGAAGTGCCATAAGGAGGAAAAAAATACATATATATGTGCTATTATTCGATAAATAATTAGTGTAAGAAAATTATTGAAGTAGTTTTAACAATTACCCAAAAACAGGGTAGGAAACATCAAATGACAAATTGTACAGAATTATTTCTGTGTCATATGAGGATCAGTAACAGGTGAGCCCAAGATGAGATCATGTGAGCAAAGATAAGTTCGAAAAAATATCTTCTCAGAAAATACTTCAGGCTGTGGACTTTGGAAGATTTTACATTGGATCACAGCTCTGGCTTGAGCCCATCTTGAGCCAACAAGAGTTATATAAACAGAGATTGCTTCTGGGGAAGGTCTTTGACTGAACACAGACAGTAAAACTCAATCACAGTCAAGTCTGGAACAGGGCCTGGATTCGGTCATATCCCTGAGACAACAGATAAAAACAGAAAAATCCCCTCAGAACTGGAGAATCAAGGGACAGAAGTTTGCAGCTTTTTCACGTTTTCTAGTCTCTTTCAGTTTCAGTTGTAATGTCATTTTAAAACACAGTCATGTTGTCAGCACTAAGAATCAGACACAATTTGCTTCTGTCCCACCTCCCTTGGGTCCCTTAAATAAGGCATTCACTGACAGACACAATTGGCTGCTTTCAGCCCACCCCCACTAGGAAACGGCTACAGCATTCAAGTTCCACAGTGGTGGCTCTATTATAAATCTTTAATTTTAAAAATGCAACTCCTATTGCATATGGGCTTTTGGCATCCCAACTGCTCAGCTGTAATCACCAAGGAAGATGAAACCGTGCGATTGTATCACTAATTTAAAAACAGATCACAAAGATTTAATTCATTACCATACGCAATAAAATCAGTCTTGAAAAGCCTTCAATGAATAGCATTTAATGATACATTTTTATGCAGTTTGAGTGTGAATGAATAGTTCATTTTCATATCTAGCTTTTAGATACACAACCAGTAATTTTGAAGGCACTGGGAACCTGAATGATCTGTACATTTTCTATATGGTTCATAGAATTTGTACATCACTGATAAACCAGAAAGTAAAGTCTGTGTTTTCAAGTGTTCCCAGGCAACTGCCTGTGGCTTTGATTACAAAGATACCTTCTGAGTCCATGTCTTAGAAAACGACTAGCAATTTGGAACATATGGGTGTTTTGCTTCTGAATATGAGATTCTGTGGCTGCACCAAGCTTTAAAGGAATTTTTTACAAGGGAGTAAACCTACATTACTAACTTCTGTACAGTCAAGCCATAATTTTTGTTTCCAATATGTGATACTTTTCCCAAACTCCAGAATCAAGTTTGCAATTCACTGCTGCAAATTTTCACTTGCTTTCAGAAACATACAGATATTTTTAAAAAAATTGATTGAAAACAAAACCAGACAATGCATATTTATGATGCAAGAAACAGTCAGTCTAGTGCAAAAGACTACATCAATCCAGAACAAAAAAACAGGTAGAAAACGAGACATTAAAATACACAACAATTTTTCAATCCTAAACTTCCGCTTCTAAGAGAAACAAGTACTGCACTGCACCACTGAATAGCATAATAAAGAAACAATATTTCTGCATGTAGTTGTAATGCAGCTGCCCTTACCAGGTCTGTGGAAATGCTGGGGGGAACGTGACATGGTGGGAGTGTAGCTGTGCCGACTGTACACGGGAGAGTTAATGGAGCCCTGGCTGGTGGACCTGTGAATCATGCGGTCCCGAATGTCCTGGTAGCCCTGCAGGATAGAGGCATCCACTGATCAATCTAAATGCACATTACACGTTTTTAGTATTACTTAACATCCGTGGATCTGAAGGCATCAGCAGAAGCGACTGAAATAGCAACATCCCTTAAGCTTTCAACCTACTTCATTAGCACTGTCCTCCAAGGATCTGCTCCAACCCATTTTTATAGTCAGATTTCAGCCTAGGAAGGTTCCAATTCCACCTGTAATTTCTATTAAATTCCACAAAATCCTACATTTGCCCACATTCCCTGACTCCGTAAGGGAAGATGCATCCAGAGCATGTGTGTCCTGCAGTGTCCTGCACAAGACACGTGAGCTGCCCATCAGCGAGCTAACTTGGAGACCAGCAAGAATTCAGTAGCTGCAGCACAGAGCTCTCTGTGGCTAAATTTACCATGTGTCACAACCAGCTACATCAGCAGGTATTTATATCTAAATCAGATTCCCCACGCATCTGAAAACATGACACCTTCTCGTGTAGCAAAATTCAGTTTATTTGGTTTCCTGGGGGTAAAAAAGGCCAATAAAAGGAACAAACAAAAAAACTCAAAAAACTCCCTCCCCTCCACCCTCCCACGAAGCAAACTAAACCAGGACAAAAGGGCAAGGACTGATGTTAATGCATGAAGATTTACAAGAAATTTTATAGTCCCTTAATTTTTAACTAGTAGAAATCAGTACAACTTTTATGTTGCAAATAAGCAACAGGACAATGCAACGATAATGATTCAGCAAGAGCACCTATTGTATCCTGACAAATGACTTCCCAAATGTTTCGTGTTGTGATGATGTTCAAATTAACTCCTCTGGCAAAGCAACACCAAACCAGACCATAGTTATGTTTTCTTCAAGACAAAACTACAAATGTTTCAGTAGCAAACAGGGGATGTTATTTAGATGCTTAGAGCAGCATTCTATCTCCCGTAAACCCTGCAGCTCCCAAGATCTGAATCCTCCTGTGCCACAAGGAGCAGAAATGTACCAGAAGTGACGCCTGCTGGACAGAGGGCTCTGCTTTACAGACAGCAATTGCGAGGAGTGGCAGCTCCACTTTTTGTACAATCTCTCAATAAGAGCTTTGTGTTTCCTTCTTAGAAATAGTTTTTTTAAGTTTCAACATTCAGAAAACATGCCTGTGTGGCAAACAGAGATGGATCTGACTGACAACAAACCCAAGGCCTGCACTGACTGAGGCAATAATTCTAATCACAGTAGGACACTGCCCCGAAAGGTTCCACCAAACTTACTTCTGCAGAAGGGGTAGGTGATAATGTCCTTGGAGACTGCAAAGACATAAAAAATAAGGTTATGAAATATCATTGCATATGCTGGGCCAGAAAAAGGTAATCTAAACACTGCTGCAGATACTCTGACATATGGCAATGTAAAGTGGTAATGCAGAAATTACTGAGGCCATCCCAGCACTGGAACCTGCTTTTTCCACATTGCTCAGGGACTGGTCCATAAATCATGGAAGTTTAAAGTTTCTGGGAGAATCTTTATAAGCATGATTAATTCAGTGAAGTATCATGCAAGATCATCTTAGCCATCTAATCACTGTGGTAATTAAAACAGAGCTGTAAAGATCAAAATCAGAAAGCGTTATTAATTTAATAACCATGCCTGTTATGAAGAAATCTTTAAAATGGAAATCAAAAGTAAATGAACTTAACTCAGAGCTTTGCATGGAAAATCAAAATACAGAATGTCTTTCAGGATGAAGCATGTTTTCCCTCCAACGCACACACTCTGGCAAAAATGTGCTTCTCCCCAAGGCCTTACATTTCATACCCATGCAAAGGAGCACGTAGTTGTCATCAACATTTCTTTGATATGACCTCCTTTAAATCTCTGTGCTCCTCCATGGTTACGTAAGGAGAACAGACAGGAATTACAAGCATGGGTATTGAAAGAACTGTACAAAGGCCAGTGGGCAGAAATATGCACGATATTACAAAAAGTTTCTGTAACACAGATAGGGAAACTGAGGCAAGAAATACCTTTAGAAGAAACATATGATTATGCATATGCTGATGGTACAAACAAGAATAAAGGTTATCTGTAATTACCAGTTATGTGCTCTTCAACTATCAGACAACTGGAAGCTGGGAGATCAGGATTTAATTATTTCCTTTGTGCACAAAACTTCAATATTATTTGTCATAATAAACTGGGCAAGAGATTATGCTTTTAAATAAGACCACAATTATAGAATTATATAGCTATTAAGATAATATCTCAGACAAAACTGCTGATTCTGGTCTAAATACTATTCTAATGTACTACAGCAGTGGTGTAAAATGTATGCAGAGTTTCTGGTAATAAATATCCAGCTGGTAAATATCCATACATTTTGGACGGAGAGACTATTCCCTCTCATGGAGCTGGAGACACTGGGAATGCTAAGCATCCAAGCAAAGGAGCAACGTTTTTTATTGGATACAGGACATCTCCTTTTCATCAAGTTTCCATAAATCTGTTAAAGACTGCTTTTGCTACTTTCCATCAGAGCCTCGAAAGTCTTTTACATTCATATTCTCCTAATTCCTACCATCTAACAGCAGCAGCTGTAAAAACTTTGCTCTACATGAAACATGCCATACAAAGTGCTTTGGAGCAAAATTCTCTACGAAAACTGAGAGCTAACTAGAACTTTCAATATGAATGAAAAAAGCACATGTTGTGAGGTGCATTCCTACATTTTTCTACTAGCAATTCATGTATTACTCTAAATAAATTAATTTCTATCATCTGCTGGGGTTACCTGGATGCTGAGGTAATGGATACAATAAAAGATAGTCACAGGAATCTAAGACTGGGAAGGCAGCTCAGAAAGTAGCATGCTGAATCCAGGTATTTTTTGCTCTCATGTATTTCCTACTCCATCACTAGCTGACATAATCTCATTGGTTTTTTGGGAAATGGAACCTCACTCTGAAGCCAAGTTACTGTTTTATTGTGCACAGGTGAACTGTCAGATCTCAAACTCTGAGGCTGCCAAGGAATGTTTGGTTCTCCAGGTCTTACAAAACCTGGTCTATCACAGAAGGCCAAACTATGGTCTGTTTGGAACACGCTGTGCAGGTGACTGAGAAAAGCAGCTCCATTCCAGAACAGCAAAACAGTGGAAATACAGTGATGATTCCAGATAAGGAAGAGGAAGAGGAACGGAAAGGGGAAAGGGGAAAGAAGAAGGGGAAGAGGGCTCATTGTGACCAAACTTACATGAAAAATTTCTACTGCAACAGGCTCAATTCTTTATTGTTTGAGATCTGAGAGTCTGCTCTAATACCTGAAGCCACACAGGTAATTTTGTTATCTGGGAAATTTCTGCTAACTTTTACAGGTGTCATTTTTCAGCACAAGTTCCAGCATTTCACACTGATGTCATTTTAGCTGTCTTTTAACTGAACTACCAGGTGGGATCCCTGCTCCATTTTGAAGCACCTATCATTTCAGAAAAAAATTTCTTTTTTCGTTTTATGTCTGCTTATTTAGTGAAAGGTGTTTCAGCGCATTCAGTGCTTTTAAAGGACATAAAGTGCTGCTTCTCAATATATACCAAAGTCGGAGTTGAGAAAAGACGACTTGAGTGCTCATCAGGTTGCTGCTCACAGGGCAGAACTGACAGGTCCTGAAGAACCTGAGTACCTGCCAGCTTCTGGAAACTTTCTCACTGTGTTGCGGGCCAGCCTCGGTAGCAGACAGTAACTTCGGACCTGTTTTGTGTCTCTGGAGCCCGCTGAGAGCGGAGCTCCCCGCGAGAGGGCGCCGGGACAGCGCGGCTGCAGCGCCGGGACCCAGCGCGGGGGGACGGCGAGCGGCGAACCCCCTCGGGCACAGCGCAACTCGCCACCTTCTCCGCTTTTTACAGATGATGGGGACTGACGTGTGCTGTACCAAGATTGCTGTCACTCGATTACCACAACACAAACACAGGGTAAGGGATCACTCCACCCCAATGGGCTTGTGTTCTCATTAGGGCAAGGGAAGGGACGAGAAACAAACACAAAGAGGTGAGGAACTTGCCCAAGGTGACAGAAGTCAGCAGTAGCACCGGGTGAAAACCCAAGCCTTCTGAAAAGAAGGTGAGAGCCCCTTCTGTTTCCAGAACAAATTGCTGTAGTCACTAGAAATTAACTGAATTTATCGCTGGAGAAAATATGGTGTAAGAAAACCCTGGAGGCTTTTGCTTATTCCCAAAACAAGCATAAAAGCAGACAATTTACACCATATTGCTTTATCAACTTCCAACATACTGCTTTGTCAGTAAGAAACTTCCGTTTAAGGATTAACAAATAGTTCACCTCTGGTGAGATTAGTTCCCCCTGTGTGACTAACAAGGGACTTGTGTTTGCAGCAGGTTTTGTGGAATGGATGAGGCCTGGTGGAACTGGTCAGAGGTCACCAGTGTATCTCACAGTGGTTCTGAACCAGATGCCAGCTGGATCCACTACCAACATAAACTGGAGGGGAGAAATTCTGTAATGTTCTGACCTGTTAATCTCTTATCTTATTCCTGAGCTAAATTTCCAATTCATGATTTAAAAAACTAACTCTATAAAAAATTAAAGAACAAAGGAGAAATACTGATGCAGTTCTGACCTGCTGGTGGGCAGAACACTGACAAGAAAGCAGATTATCAGTCACACTGATCTGCTCATCTACAGACTACTGGTGCCTGAATGATTTACTGTAATTCTTTTTTTCTTCAACTTCATACTCAATTCAGTTACCGTCAGTAAGGTCACTGAGATTGCAGCAGTAAATCCATTTCCACATCTGTTTAGATTTGCATTCAGAAAGTCTGATTCACAGACAGATGGTATTGCATGACAAAACCTGCTTCACAGACTGCACTGGAATCATGTAAATAGTAATTGCAGCTATGAAAATTCACCTGAGGAAATGGGGGACCAACAATATGAAAGGTACCTTTACATAAAGTTTAGAAGAATAAATCACATAACTTTTTCTTATTGCTGCATGATACAAGAATCCTTACTAAATGTCAGCAGGTTAAAATGTGAAGCAGCTATTTCTATAACACAATTAACCTGCTTTCCCAGGTGGAAGAGCACTTCATCCTGACAAAGTTCAGATTTTATCCAGTATGTCTGGCAAAGTGCTCTGGTGATATGTATTTCCCTTCAGTATGGGTGAGATAAGTATCCTGCTGCTCTGAGTCCATAGAACATCACGGTATTCCTCCTATTCTCTTGTGAATATTGGTGCTTCACAGCAAACAGCACACTGGCTTTTGCCTCATGTTCTGGACTTTGCCATTCCCAAAGATTAGGATATCCATGGGAGTTGTGAGGAAGCCCACAGAGTCAGCCTGCAAGCCTCCCCCGTGCCCTTCCTCTGCAGCTGTTAGTGCAGGTGTCTAATCCTGCAGGGTCACACGTGAGGCAGCACCGTGAGTGTTCCCAGTACCCCCAGATGAGACAGACACAAAGCAGTGTGAACAGCAGCAGCCAGGATCTCCAGGAGCACCGATGGGAAGCAAAGCAGGCTCTGGATGCAGTGCACAGCAGAATGAGGTGCTGGTGGGTCATTACCTCTCCAAGACTCTGTCTCTCCTGTCTGTCCTCGTAGGCGGAGGTGTAGAATGGCTCATAAGTAATTAGGTCTGGACGTTCAATGTCATAAATGGCCTTGACTTTGGGAATGGCTGCTAAATCCTTGTAATCAAGGATTTCATTGTCTACTTTTGCCTAAAGGTCAAAGACAGAAGATAAATTAACTTACAAAAATGCACTGGCAATTTCTGTTTTACACAATTTATGATTTTGTGTATTTGTTGTCACACTGTCGCTATGGAAACCCCATTTTGGCACCCTACACGTGCAGTGAATGCTTCTTGTTCTTCTCCAGCAGGCCTCCTCTGCAGCAGCTCACAGTGTTTTTCCTCTCTTAGGGAAGAAAGAACAGGGCATATATAGATCTAGTTACAAAAGCTTCTTATCCCCAGTAGTGAGCTGAAACTTCAGCTCTGCAAATGACTCGTTTTGTGGCCTCAGGCAAGTATTTTCACCTTTCTGCTCTTGTTTTCCATATGTAAAATGGGTAATAACATCAATTTAGTTTGCAGATTACAGAGATTACAAAAGGATTTCATGCTGAAGACCACAGACAGATACTCAATTTATAACTGTGCACACAAGAGGAAACTTATTGGAAGGAAATAAAAAGACAAGGAGGACTGTCAGGACTAGGTATCCAAACTCCCAAATAAAATTACATTGCATTCATCACTCATCCTATGCCCAAGCTTCTGACTAAAGCATCCACTCCTTACCAAATGCATGGTGCAAGCATGGATTGTTTTTTCCACTAAGACTGCAAGGAGATCCTTATAGGTTAAAAAATGCAAGTAGGAAATAAATTCCAAAGCCAGCTGCACCCATTAGAGGGACATGGAAAGAGGCCTTACATTCAGTTTAGATAACTAATGTCTTCCTTTACTTACAGAAAGACTTTCAATAAATCATCATACCTTTTAACCTACCTTAAAGAAATACATTGATGACTAAAACTGAAAGAGGATATTCAAATTGTTTTTCCTCACTTCTACTAGATACTTTGTTCATAATAGATTGCATAAGGAAACTCACATTCAGTTCTGTTCTTCCTGAGTACTAGCATCTAGCAATTTCAGATTCATATGCATTTGCCTTCTCAAGCTCTCTAACAGCCACTGGTCTTGTGGTTCTTAAGCAATGCCTTAAACTCAAAACAATACAAAACCTTTTTGCTAGAGAAGAAAAGTTTGAAATATTTAGGACATTCACTGTCTAAAATAGACTCAAATCTTTTTAGCTTTTAATTACTAGATATAACAAAATACCTTAAGCCATTTTAACCATTAAAATATTTAAGTATATTAATATATGCTATTTCTGTAGTATTTTTACCACAGTCTGTTAATGAGCAGCAAATATGTCTGGATACTCTTAATTCAATATCAGTTATTACAGATATTTTTCTAGACCCCGATCTAGGCCTCCATGTTGCTCTACAGATGGTGATTTTGAGCAGCAATTAAATTTTATAGGCTACAGTTTATGAAGTTGATATTACCCACAGAATGGCAATTCTCCAGGACATGCTTTGTCTTTTGATATCTGCAGTGACAACACTTTTCACATATCAACTTATTATTGTTGTTGTTGAAATGCATAGAAGAACTAGAGTTTAACTCAGGACATGAGATTTGTAATTTTGGACATTTTTTTCTGCATTATTATAAGTGTAACTGCCAAATTTCTGTGATTTACTCTACATTTTCAACTATATAATCTCAAGGTTATCTATAAAATCAGTGATTCAGCATTGTGCTTAATAACGTTTCTCTCCTAAATTAAAAACACCTTTCCTTTCACAACCAGAACATTTGACTTGGAAGGTGTTGGATCAGCCACTGATTCTTTCAGTGTAGCTGATGCTGCTCCCCACATTCCCCAAGTGCAGAGAGCAGATCTCTCAAAAAATGTGTATCAAAGTGCACAGATCTCCTCACAAAACCCTTACAAAGTTGAATGACCCCTCTGCCCTCTGTACACCACCAAGTGACATTAAAAGATTTACTGTACCTTTCCAAGAGAAATGTGACCTGGAAAAGGCCTACCCTTCTGAAATCCTGTAGTTATAAAAGCTACATGGCAAAGGTTTTAACAATTTAAGCACTAAAATAAAGCATCAGTATAAAAGTGATTTATTTCAGCATGAGTAGTTCACGTGCAAGCCAAGGCTTGGCAGCTTGTTCATCAGGAGGAATACTTACATAGATAGTGTGGCCTGGAGAGCCAGGTATACTGGAACCTGGTCTGGAATAAATGCTTTCTGATGATGTTCTTGTAGGCTGAAAAACAAAAGGGAACTTTTGAGAGCAATCTGAAGCCATTAACGTTGGCAATTTTAAGTGAAGAAATCTGCATACATCTTGAAAATAACTGAATTTAGGAAAAAATGTCAACACAAATGCAAGCATTCTGGCAAATTCCACCATCTTGTGAGGCAAGTGGGCTTTTTTTTTTTTTTTTTGGTAGGGGGAGGAGTGGTGTGAGAAGGGAAGAGGTTTTCTAAATCATACAGTGTAAAAGACTAGACTGACAACAATAATGAACAAAATCAAATGACACCTGCCAGAGACACTGGAGGAGCCATACAAAGAACCATCCAGGACGGTCCTGCTGTCATTTGAGCAACACGTTAGTTCACAAACCACTGTAGGGATGAGCAGTCCAGCAGGCAAAACTGTTGTGAGGAGCACAGCACACACGTTATCTCCTTCCAGGACCTCAATCCCTGGATTTCCAGTAGGAATTAAATCATCAGAACTGAATTCAGCCTTCCTGAGTAGGAGGGCCTGAAATCCTTTGCTTGGAGCTGTTCCCTACATCTGCAGCACAACCAAGATGCAGCAGGGAAGTCAAATGTTGGGTGCTGCAGTGTCATGGTTCCCCATACTGCAAAAGTCACGATGTTTAATGGCAATGTCCTGCAAACTGAAACTCGTGAGAACACTCTCCACCCTACAGAGCCAGTGCTGCTACATTTAGTACATTTTCCAACACTTTGTCAAGGCTACTGATTCCCTAGGGGAAGTTCTGTGAGAGGAGACAAAATAACTGATGACCAGGATGTGGGGATCCTGAAATACTGATGCATTTGAAAAGCATTCTGTTGATCCAAAGTCACCCTGGTTATTGTGACAATTACTCCTAAACTTGGCAGGCAGCAGATACACAAAGGTAATCAACCATATCCCAACTGCAACTGAGAAACCATGAACAATTTTTCCTCCCTAATTGACTGCAAAGAACCAAATCCCATCACAAGCCCTCGTGTCAGCAGATGACTCTGGTGACACCAGTGCAGTGGGGTACTTCAAAGTCGCTTAAAATTAAATACTGGAAAACAATCCTTACCTCATCAGCTTGTGACTTTAGGCCCCCTGGACTAAGGGACCTTCAGGCACACCTGAAGAGAAACAAGGCTTGGCAGCGTGGCTCACTATTTCTTGGGAAATATTGGAGTGAACACGAAAAGGCTACTGGACCTACCTTATCTCTCAGCATATATTTCCTGAAAGAACCCTTCAACTGACCCCTGAGACTTTCTACTTTTAATTTCAAAGCCAGAGAAGTTATTGGAACCATCTGTATGTAAAATGCTGAAGACCAGTCATGGATCATACAGCAGGCTTTCTCTGACTTCACTTTTGAAAATGAAGTCACCACATTCAGGGAGCGTTAGAGAAACAAGGCTTTGAATATGTTCCACCAAAAAACCTAAGATTCGGATCAAACACAGAGCAGATGTAGCTGTGGAGTGACACAGTCACAGATCCTCTCCAGAGCATGTTTGAGAACACTTTCTCAGCTGGACTTTAATATGTTTCTTTTCTCCTCTCTCCGTAGCTGCAAATTCCTACACCTCAAAAGGGAACAGAAATTTCTTATCTGCCCTTAAGCTCCTCCCAAACCAAAAAACCCAACAACAAGCACTTGTTTCATGGAAATGTTACAAGAATTGAGCTGGAAAATCTGGCTGCTGTTGAGAAACACTTTATTCCCTCTTCCATTCTTCCATTCCACTCTGTTTGAGTGGAGACACATGTAATATGTTGCTGCAGTTACTATGGAAAACAAGTGTTTTCATTACAACATAGGGAACAGTATTAAGTACTTGAGGTACTGTTAGGGGTGTCTCTGTTACCTTTGGCTTTTGGCAGACATACTTTGAAAGTTTTGTCTGCTCAATTCTCCCTGTTACAGGAAAACAAGCGTTAGAGGCAGTTATAGCTCATTCCCATTTGGCAGGCCCTTTGGATCTTTTATAATTGCCTCAGAAAACAAGGAATTCTCAGTCCTCGCTCCAGCTCCTTAGTCTCATCTCTTAGTGTCACTGCTAAAAAACTTTTCATTTAAGGAAAATTCACTTGCATTTATCACTTCGGTGAATTTATTAAATAAAGTTCGACACCCTCAGAAGACAGTTTCAGCATATCCTGGTATAACTTTCTTAGGTGCTTTTAACACTGGAGCACAGGAGGAGTTGTCAGATGGACTGGCAAGTTGTAGCACCTGTTCTTCATTTCCTCACTGTGTTTCTGTTCCAGGTTCCTCTTCACCATCCCATTAACAAGGCCACGAGCCAGATATGACACCCTTTAAACGGGTTTTCTATTTTCTGTAATTCTTTCTGTGTACATCAATTTTACCTTCTGCCTATTGCAAAGCTCCCCACTGCCTGGGCAGGACACCCTGCTGCTAGCCAGGGCCTGAGCACACACTGCTCCTTTCCTGAGGAGCTGAATCCAAGCAGACCTGCAACTCCGAGGCTCCTCTAACAGCTCCCAGTCCTGCACCTTGCTTATGTCTAAACATACGCTTGAAGACAGTGAATGAAAAAGGACTTGTACATCTACTCTCACCCTTCCTGCCTCAATTTGTCCTATTTCTTATTTCGAGTTACACAGGCTGTGTCCATCACAGATGGCTCTTTCCTACCCTGCTTCTTCCCATATGGTCTGGAATCCTTCACAGCTTTGCACTTTCCCCTAAAGACAATGGCATTGCACTTAAAAACATTTATGCTGCTTGCTTTAACAAACATACACCACAGATTCCTTGATAGAAGCTGTTCCTCTGGCATACTTTTAGTTGCTATGGTTGGCTCCTCTCCTAAGAGACCCATAATAGCTCCCATTTGAAAATCTGTGACCTGTTATGGCTTTTATTAGACAGAATGTTACACTTTCATCCCTGACCATGTGTAACACCATTGTGACTCTGTCTCTCAAACAAGTGGCAAGAGACACACTGGAGGTCAAGTTCTCTATTGATGTAATTGTACTGGGGTGTAAATTCCACCTTCGAGGGGAGCTGATCAGAGCACAGTTAAAACAGCAATAGGAATGGCCCTGATCTAATGCTTAACATTGGAGATGTGGAGATAACACGAGTGCATCTCTTTCACATGTTATTCAAAGAAAACAGGTGAAGACAGTGGACATAATCTTTAAGATGAATACAAGTATTTAGAGGTATTTACTTCCACCACAATAGTCCTGTGATACTTGTTCTACACTCCCAGGAACAACACACATTAAGCTGCCTTACTTCTTCTACAAACAGATCTGAAACATTTTTTATACAATTGTTCTTTTCCTTGAAGGATTCAAATGCAGCTTTTTATAAAGCCACCTTTGTGCAGAGAAATTTAAAGGAAATTTCTATGAAGAGCTAATCTTTTTTTTTCTTTTCTGGTGGTACATGGCTTCTCCACATTTTCTGACAGTAGAAGAGTCATCGCTTTTTTTTCTTTCCTCTTCCATGCAAATGGATGTAACAGTAGTAAATATATCAATATAGGATGTCTGTACCAAATACAGAAAGTCTATGAAGTATATGAAAAAAAAAATCAATAGAAATTCAGTCAAGAAAAATACATGCATGTCATTAAAGGAGCCAAAGGAAAAACAGATCACAAAGCATCTAAAGTATTTGCAAGGCTTCTCAGTATTTCCCACTTTCTCACAGACTTCTTATTTTTATGTTTTTGTTCTTCATTCCATGCATTTACCTTCAACACAAAAGTTCTTTACCAGTTTAATTTGCAGATTGATAGAGATAATACCAACTGCCATGCTCATCTTCTTAGGTTCACCGTGAATTGAGTGCTCAATTATCATATCACCCATGCAGATGCCCCAAAATTATTAACTTGGTATTATAATATTAGACTACAAAGCTCAAGATGTTCATCTGCATTTACCCCTGTTTGTCATGTCATCATGCATGGTACATCATCTAAATAAATAACTTCTTAAAAAAAAAAAAAATCCCCTCTAGAGCCATTCACATCATCCAGGTGCTGCTACAATGTGGTGGCTCTGGCATTCTCGAGTACAGATGTTCAGCATCATGCTCTGTAAAAACTTACAGGTGCAGGCAACCAGATCAAAACTGATCCCAAGAACATCTGGCCAAATGGATGCACTATCGTTTTACAAAGGCATCGTCACCATTTACAGTACCTGCCTTAATTTTTTGATAGAGTTCATTATGCAAGGCGGTGATAATAGCTGCAGAAGAATGAATATGTTTTCACTTAATAACATTTAACATTATAGCTTAAGCAAATTCTCTAAACCTCAGAAGCTACTTTAAGTGAAGCATATTTATAAATAAACTAAAATGAGATTAGGATGGAATTTCTTCTACTGGGCAGACTTTTCAACAGTAAGGGATTTGACTTTCTCAGTACAACACTTTTTATACTGACTACCTGCTCTGTCAATTGCAAGGTCTTACAGTTAATTAGAATTTGAAACCAGGGTTCATAGAATATGGATTTCCTATGGATTTCTGTGATTTTCAATGGCTGTACAAGACCAACAAAGCCCTTCAATGTCAGCATTCCTTGTGCCTCTCTGCTGGTTTAACTGTACCCTTCTGCTTACAAGAGTGTTTCCTTAAAATGCATGCATTCCTTATTTCTCTGCACTAAATATGCATCAAGACAAAAGTAGTGAACAGGTTTAGTTCAAACTCACACAGACACAGATATTAATAGGTTAAAACTAATTTTTCTTTCCTTTCTGGACACAAAGGCCAGAAGGGAGAATGAATTTTCAGCACGTAATCACTGAAGGTATGTTGGTACCAAACAAACTTCTTACAATACTACTCATGCAAACTTAGCCTTCATCAAGAGTAAGTTAAGTGGGAAGAACAAGAAAATAAAGTGGGAAGTCCAGAACATACTGAATTCAACGCAAGCTTTCAGAGAATTCACACGATTTCAACCTACCATTTTCAAACTACAATTTTCATGTAGATTCAAGCCTTTGGCTCACTTTTACAGCAATAGCAATGACAGTACCTTTGTGTCTATTCTGTAGAAAAAGACTTGAAGCCAAAATCTGCCTTGAGTTACACTTTGTAGAATCACCATGTAAATCTAAACAGAATTTCATACTGACCAAATTTACATGAGAGGATATTCATCTGACCCTAAGCTATTTGTATCCTGCACAGTTTGCAAAGCAAGAAGGAGAACATACCTTTATTTTAACGTGGGCTGCTCCTATCTCACCTTGCTTATTTTTCTAATACATTGAATAAGATTTGGGTTTTTAATCCTAAGACTCCTGGATTTCAACTCTGGAAACTCAGATTCATGCGTGCTAAGCCAAATGCAAAAAGTCACTACAGTGGCCTAAAAGATGAGTGAAATGGTCCCACAGTTTGCTGTTCTCGGGCTCCAACATTTTTTTTCCATAAAGCCTAGGACTGAAGAGACACTGCTCTCCTTGGGTGCATTGATAACACATCTCTATGCTGCATTTTCTTGATACACACATCTGTAGCTAACAGGGAGAGGTGTTCAATAGTAGTTAAGTGACTAAACCACTGTGCAGGACAAAGGGTAGAGGGTTTGCATTAACCCCCATTGAATAGAGCGTTGGATGCCACCATCCAACCCCATCCTGCAGGCTGGATCTCACAGACACCCTGCCCTGGAGGACACACGACTGCATCTACTCTGCCATGAGAGATGTGAAGGCAGCACAAACCAACACCAAGGAAATCCAGTGGCATGGACTCAGCCTGTCTACCTGCTGCCAGCCCGTACCAAGTCCATACCAGCTCTGACTTCATCACCAGGTGAAAACTACCTCAGGTGCACGTGCATCAGCTCAGCCACACGTCCCACAGCAGACACAGCCAACAAACACTGCCCTCAAGGAGAAGAAATGGAAGTGGGTGCTGTTTGTAGGTGCAAAGCAAACTCAGTAAAATCTGAAAGTAGGAAGCTACTCCAGAGTCAAGAGGACAGAGAGACCTTGCAATACTCATGTGGATGTGCACCAGATTAGAGAGGCAAATGCTCTCAGGCAGCACACAGGATAGATCCAAACCAGGGATCTTGTAAGCATTTTCTCAACTAAAGTATTCATGGGTAGTTGGTCCATATATATAAAAAAGGAAGTGACTTAACTCATGGTTTGTTCTTTTTTTCTAAAAACATAAGTCATTGTTCATAGAAAACTATTTCTTTTCAACCATCACTTTAGAGTTAGATTTTTTCACCATTTTCATTTACTTCATATTTGCACTCGAATTTTTTGTTTCAGAAGGAAAACTTTCTGGAATACTGGAAGACCAATACTACAACCCCCAAAAGCTCATCTGAATCTAAAATTAAAAAGTTAATTTTAAGCATTTCATTAAACGAAATAAAAAATGTCAGAATTAGCAAGCAACACTGAAACAAATGATGCAAAATACAGCGTCAGTGCCCATGGTGGCAAGTGATAGCAGGAAAGCTGTGTGGCAGGAGTAGTAGCAAGCACAGCAAATGACAGTCATGAAGAATCTTCTCAGTAAAGAAGATCATTATCAACACTATGAAAACACAACAGCAAACCTCTGCAGAGCGTGGCCTGCGCAGAACCAGACTCTTTGGATAAAAGAACTCAGATGAGGAATGCTGTCATGAAACACAAAAGGCAAAAATGAGTGAAAAGGAAAGCAGTTTCCCCAGTTCAGTGGTTAAGCTCTTTTTTCAATCAAGTTATTATCATCTACTTGTGTTATAATATCTGTTACTTACTGACTGCTGCAGAATCATGAACAGCCAGACAGTTGTAAATAAACACCTAAATAATATATATTTTTGTAATATGCATATGGTTGCTTTGTTCTCTGCTTGTTTTGTCTTTGTAAACTTCCACAAATATCCGTGGGGAAAAGATCTAAAGCAACCATTGCTTTTATGAACTCCCTCTCAGATCTTGACCAGCTCAAATGCTGGTGATTAGTTTATATCACAATTCAGTTACTGAGAGAAAACAGAACTTGCTGAAAACTTCTGAAGTGACTTCAGTGATAAAAGGGTTTTTGTTTTGTTTTGTTCTATAGGGAAAGGAAACCCAGCAAGAAAATAAGCAATGGCACTGGCTTTTTGCAGAACCACCAGAAAATCTAGGCTTGACCCTGAAAAAAACCCTGAAATTCAATCAAAGTACAGATCCCAGTTTAGTGCTGACATGCTCAAACAGCACATAGTTCCCCCAGATTTGTTTGTTTCTGTACCTACCTGTTTGCTACTGCCTTTATTTTGGTCAACAGGATGAAGCACGTGTCAAAGTCATCAAAGTGAACTCCAGCTGATTTTAGAATAAGGTGTCTGACTTTGTCCCAGAGTAGACAGAGACAATCTATGACGTACCATAGAAGCTAAAAATGGGGCATCTCAGCCAGCTTCAGTATGGTGCATCTATCAGAGCCTTTTAAGGGCATATTAAACCTCTGCACAGAAGGTTTCCTGCAGGAACATGGTGCTGCTGGACTGCTGTGCTGTGACATTGCTCAGATGCTCCCTCAATGTCCCTTCTTCAGCTTCATTTCATCTTCCTGCAAGAACTCACTTAAGCAAGGCCCTGCAGGTGAATGAATCCATCCACTTCACTCACTTCAATTAAAATTAGCTGAGAGGGGAGAATACTGACAAAAAGGGAAATACTTGAAGAGGACTATAGCTGTTTCCACGGGGAATGGAAATAAACCAACTGATTTATAAGGTCAGCTGGAGAAGGCTAAAAACCGCCACAGTGTAGTCAGGAGTGCTTTGATAAAACTCCTGGGTCCAAGTGAAAGGGAGGTATTGTACTGCAACCAAGTACTAGAAGGCACAAGCATTCTGACACTTAAACATGGCCAAAATACTGTCTTACATTCAAATTGTTAAATAAGGAAGAAAATCCAGTCTGGCACAATTTTCCATTTTCTTACAAAAGTTAGGACAGAACAATGTATGAATGGTGGATGGTACCTGCACTGAGGTTTGGCCATTCTGGACCACATGCCCATCTAGGGCCAATTATGTTTTTGCCCACACTAACATGAACTCTGCTCAACAGGAATTTATCTGCACATTACCTATGACCATAATAAATTCTCTGTGGGGGATGTTTTACAGGCCAGTGTACTGGAATAAATACTAAAGGATGTGGCTTCCTGTGAATGAGACCCACATAGAATACAACCCAGCAGATGTCACAGGTATCTTCATACCAGTACCTCTTAGTTTCCTTATCTGAAAGACAATTTTTTCATAGGCAGTCTCTAATATTCATATCCTGACAAATTAGCAAAATTCAAGGGACCAAGACATCAAAAAGAGAAAATTGTCCAGAGGATGAATCAGTGAATCAGTGAATAAGGGCTTAGAATTGCCTGGTTCATGCAAAAAGCCAGGCTCTAGCATTGATCAGGGCAGCATTATTTTCACTGAGGATTTGACCCAGAAAGTTTGTCTAAATATGAAGATGGGACTCCAAGGGTAACTGTGGCTCTTTTGGCATTCAAATCAGGATCACTTTATGTTGAGGCTTACTTGGATGGCAAAGAAAGAAGAGTCCATCTTGTCTAAATGCTGCAAATAACCACGCAGAACAGGGGATAACTATAGAGCAATTACACAGATGTGCAAAACCACTAAAATATATGATAGCATTTGTCCTGTTCATATCTTCTCCTTAAGAGTCTCTCTCACAACAATTGAGATATGAAATGAAGTGTCTTAGATACTTGGCCACGTCTGTATGTCAGTAAATGACACTATCTTTAAGGCAGTGCACTGAGACAGGTATGTGAAGGTGGTAAGCCTAAAAATCAGAGCAATACCTCTGAAGTGCCTCCACTGTATATTCTGCCAGAGTTGTGACAGCTATGCGAAAAAAACATGGAAAAAGTCACTCTTTTAAAAACAACATTCAATTATTGTGTGTGCAAAATGTATGGTGTGTCATTGAGCCATGAATTCAGCTTACCCGGAGCTTCTCTTCAGTCTTAGTGGATTGCTTACAGTCGGGGTGCCAGACAGTGGAACCTGAGGGAGGAAAAACACATCTTTATTCAGACCAAAGCAGATGACCTCTGCTTATGACAAGTCAGATATTAAAAAGAATCTCTTCATTACATCAGATGCTGAATCTGTATGAACTATGAGAGTAATTCACATTAAAGTCTAGCTCATGGGAAATACAAGGGAAATGAAAAAAATATTCAAATCCTTGGCATATCTACAGCAGCTTTGTCCTGAGGCTGCCAAAGCACTTTGCACATATTCTTAATTAAAACTCGAGCAGCCTTGAGCAGCAACAGTCAGCGAGCACCAGCTGGAGGAACTGAAAGAGAGAGGGTTCCTCAGGCAGGATGGAGGGTAAGAGCAAAGGAACTGGGCCATGTTTATCTGATCTGTTTTCCCCTTATGTACTGCCCTGCACATAAAAAGTAAGTTCTGATTACAAGTCCATTGAGCAATAGGTGTCATACTCAGTTACTCTAAAGTACTACTCAGATCACATCTTCCCTCATGCAAAATGCAAAAGGAAAAGCAAAATTTAGAAATTCGCAGTGCAAGAGGCAGGTCTGTGTGTGACCCACTGGCAGCAGGTGAGAGGGCAGGATGACAAGTGGTGCAAAGCAGCACAGGAGAGAGCACACTGTACCTGCCACTGGCACACAGCACTTCTGCCCCGTGCTCTGATGTGTGGCACTGGTGTTTCCATTTGGCACATTCCAGCTATACATCCTACTAAAAAAGTCCTCTGCTGTTTGTTTCCCAAAATATGAGATTCTTTCTTATGCTGTAAAGTAGGAATATCCTGCTGTCCTCAAGGACTGAGCAATGTCAGGAGCAAGGAGCATTTCCATCCCATTTCAATTGTCCTTTGGAACAGAGTGTAAACTGTGGTCACTGCTGGAAAGCTGCTGGCAGATGTTGGCCAAGTCTAAACAGAGCAAAAACTAACTTTGAATTTTAACACTGTCTGCAGCTTCAGTCAAATTCATCCTTCAGTCCAGTCACCACAAAGCCAAACCAGAGCCCTGACTATCTGCAGTGGGGAGCATCACCTCTTCACTCTGTCCACAAAGAAACCAAACAGAGCCAAGTCCAGGTCTCCTGCTGGTGACTATTAGCTCCAAAGCAGCCAGAGGAAACCCCACCCTCAGAGGACAGGAGATGGATTGGTCAGGGCCCCTGGAAACCTTCTTCTAACAAGCCCTTACATGGCTTGGTACAGAAGTAAAGACCAGCAGGAATCAGTTCACTTCCCAGCAGTACACAGCACAGTCATCATCAGGAGACAGGAGAGAATGCTGTGACTCTGGATCAGAGGTCTGAGGTGTTTGGCTGTCAGTCCAAGCTGAGGAAGAAGACACTGTGTGTTTGGCAGAGGGAAACCATCAGACAACAGGGAGAAGTGCATTGAGAGCCTTCTGTGCAAACAAACAGCAGCCTCAGAGCCAGAACCCCACAGAGCCTGTGAGATCAGGAGGGAGCCATGCCCTGTCCATGCAGGAGGAAGAGAGTTCAGGTTATAAGGCTGTAAGTTCGTGTTAAAAGAAGTGATCTGAGTATTACTTCTCTGAATATGACACCTATTGCTCAAGGATGAACTAAGACTCACAAGATTTTGGTTCAAGTCTCAAATGCAGCTGTGAGCTTCCTTCCTGTGTGGCCCTGAGAAAAATGATGCCTATTCCTGTTATCTGTCAGATTAATGGCAGGAGTGATGATCTTAGGGGTCTTTCCAACCTTAATAGTTCTGTGATTCTTTTCTATTAAACTTTCTCTACCATCACAGAGAAAGCTGTCACTGCATTTTGGGCAGTATTTATCACAAAGTGGCATAATTTACGGACACCCTGTGAGAATGCTGAAAGTGAACAAAAAATGCAGGAACCTGGATGTCATTTTCATGGTGAAACTTAGCTAAGGGTTGTGAATTTTCTTTCACAAAATGGTAAGAGATTTGAAAGGTGTGACATTTAAAAATCCAAATCAGGACAGAGCAGGCTTAAGAAGTTACATGTAACTATTTTTTTGTGATCTTGAACTCTGAGCCACCAAAATTTTGTAGATACTATTCATCTAAACACATCAATCTATTTTGAAATGCTTGCAAGGGTGCAAACTCCCAAGCTGCATCACTTCATTCTTTTACTACAGGAAACTGTTCAGCAAATTGTGATTATTCCCATTCTTAACATATGTTTGTTTGCTTACTTGGCAAACACCACCTAGCATGCTCATTTATTCAGCTTTATACTTTGCACATACCATTATTTCAACATCAGCATCCGTCTAAATACTGGGCAAGCCTAGCTCAGCAATAGCCTTGTGGGGCAGCCCATATAATTGTGTATTACCAGGAAGTCTATGGGAAAGAGACAGTTTCTGGTGCTGCTTCTTTTTCAATTTCATGTGTAGGAGCAGTGCCAAGCCAGAGTGCTTCTGCTAGCATTATTCCAACCATTCTTAACACAGAAAGCCCCAAGACACACAGCTTGTTTGTCCATGTTCTCCTTTTGCAGGTTTCCCACACATTTCTAATACAAGTTTCTACCACAATCCTGCCAGGCTTCTCTATTATACAAAGCAATACCAAGACAGGGCTTTCATACCCTAGGGAGAGGACAATTAGAAGTGAGATGGAAGCTGCCTATTTTCATATATTTTATCAACAATATGATTTTTGTGCTAGCTTTATTGTTGTGGTGTTGTACTTTTATTTCAGAGAAATGCTTGGAATGCTGTTATTCTGCACCCTAGGGTCAGTGATTTGGATGGAGTCAGGATATGCATTTCAGCTGAGAGCTTTGCACAGAAAAGCCTTTTAGGTGCTCACACTTACAAGCACTCTGAATTCAGCAAGGAAAGCTTTGGCAGGACAGTCTGGAGCACACTTAGCAATTACATTATTTAGTCAGAAAACATATTGTGAGCAATAAAGCAATGCAATTTGAGGTGCTCCTCCCCTGAGACAGACTGAGCACAAGGAACATTGATTCATAACCACAGAAAGAGAGATACACTAAGAAGAGAACAGCAGATCAAGCTGCTGCCAGGTTTCTCTCCTCTCCCCTTTCCTATCACCTGAACTTGTCCAGGAAAAACCCCAGCCTAGTTTAAGTAAAAATGATACCTTCTGTCTTATTTTGATCTGCACAAATTTACACCAAAGCCTGCTCAATCAACCCAAAGTCCCACTCTCTGCTAGACTGGTGCAAATGGCACCAGCTGGAAATGGTTATTAATGGTTATTAATTAATGACAGCAAAGGATGATCTGATGCTCATTTTGAACTCTGTCTGTACTTTATCACGCCATGATGTGAGGAAACTAAGATTTGCCAGATGCTGTAACTGCTGCTTTCAAGTTAGTCTTTCCAGTTTGCCATCAGCAAGCAGTACCTCCCACCCAGCCCTCTCCCAGCCTCTCCTCGCTCCTGCTACACAATTGCACATCCCGTTCTGTGCACAGCTGGAATAAGATGACTGAGGTATAAGGTCAGTGAGAGATGAGAGAGAGGGCCTGCAAGGAAGGACAAACTACAAAATAAAACAAGTTAGCTTCAAAGGAATGCCTTAACAATATTATCTTATTTTGGAACCCCTCCAGTAAGAATCTCTCCTTAGGATTTCAAGAAATGGCTGTGACCACACTTTCATAATTTTTTCCCTATTCTTCTACATTCCTTTCAAGTACATCAAGTTTTCTAACCTAAGTGCAATATATAAAATTCCAACATGTATCTGCCTTATTCACTTTTATTTCTGGCTTACATAAATGGGTATTATATATCCTTCTACTAACAGTAATACTACAGCAAGCAATAAAAATAACTTAATGGTTAGTATGCTACCCTCTCAGAGAGTAGGTGGGATTCAGATCAAAGTTGCTTTGCCATCAAAGAAAAGAGTATATTCTTTTTTATGTGAAAAGCTCAGGAAAAAACCAAGCTTGGCAATACTTGGGAGTGCGAGACTGTTAACAAGAAAGGGAAGATGAAAATAAACATACAAGAAAGACGTGGCTATAGGAAGATATAACAATAAAGCATATGGGAATAAAAAGAGAGATGTGATCAGATTAAAGGGAAGTAGGCAAGGGAAGAAAATATGATTAAGAACTGGAGGAGAGACTCTGTCAATGTGCATGGAGAACGAGGTCTACATGGTTCCAAACAAACTCACTGCAGCTTCTGGAAGATTTTCCCTTGCCCTTGGAGTGTGGTCCAGAATAGCACAGAAACCGATCAGCAGAAATCAGGGGAAATCCCTTCTCTTTGTCTGGTATTTCACACACCATTCTGGGGCTAAACTATCCATGAGATTTCAAATTCAGAGACAGCCTAATAAATTTCATTTTTTAGCAAGCACAGGCTGCCTCAGTGAGGGTGCAGAGTCGCTGCAAAGTCACAGTTGTGGCCACTTAATATAGCAAAAGGGTATCAAGTAAAAAAATATGAGAACAATACTGAAGACAGGATGATTATTGTCCTCCTTGGCCGTATTACACGCGGATTTAAAAATTCCTGAGGTCTGTGACAGAAAAATCACAATGTCTGATTTTCTTGTTTTGGAATGGAGACATCCTTACCTTGCAGATACATTTCTTCTCCTTCTGTGAACATTTGGTTGCACCTGCTGCATCGTGCACAGCTTGGATGATAATGCTTGTCACCTGCCTGAAAAGAAACAAAAAGGGACATGAGGGACAAATGCATTGCACTGCTTTGTGAGCACTCATTACTTGCTGACTGACCATTGCCCTTTTTCTTCTAGTTCACCTGTTATGATAGAACACTGCCCCTATGATGTGAAAATAGCACTGAGAATGTCAGCTCTGCCACACTGCTTCAGCCCTGGGGTCTATCCTGTCCTCAACAGAGGCCAGCAGTGACTGCTTGGGAAAAAGTCTGTAAGAGAAAAGACAGAAAAGAACAGCCCTTCCTCTTCACACCTTCCCATTCCAGTAATCAGTGTCTTCCTGGCTAGCAGCTACATCATATCTGTCCTCCATGATTTGACAAACATCTTTTTAAATCTTCATCTATCTAACAGTCCAAGGCAATGAATGTCACACTGCAGTTAATTTCTGTAAACCTGCTGCCTCCTCATGTTGCCAAACAACACATCTTTTCTCAATTGCTCCATTGTTAGGGAAGGATTTAGGCAATGAATGAGTTTTCAGCCTGCCGCTTCATTCCTTGGCCTTCTTCCCTACACTGCTGATATGGTATTAGTAAAGAGAGCTTTCTAGAGCCACTTCTGAGACCATTAATTTAATTCACAGATGCCTGACTTCAGAAGCTACACCAGCACAGACAGCCTGAGCTGAATTTGAACTACTGATGTAAAGGTCCTAAATACCCTAGATCCTGTTACCCAAATCCAAATACTCTGAGTTATTCATTCTCTTAAATACATTGATACCCATAATAGGTAAAGCTGATTAGATTTCAGGCCTATAAGGACAGGAAAAATCAAGGCATAAATATTAATGTGACTTATTCTCCTTGGGAGACCAAAGCAAGCAATACATTAACTTCCTCACATCATAAACTAAGCACACAATGTCCACATCAGGCTTTTAAATAGAAAAATAATTAATGCTAGAAAATGACCCTTCATAGTGAGAAGTAAAGAATTCTAAAAGTCTTTAAATTTTTATCTGGCTCTCTAAACAAATTAACCTCAAGTCCTTTTTTACAAATATTCCCCATCCATTGAGATACTGTACACACAAAATATTTGTTTATAGCTGACTTGTAAATTGTCATCAAAAACATTTCCTACCTCATTATACTTAAGACTGTAACATTAGTAAATCCAAGCTTTCCTTTTGTCTATTGAGAAGAATAACATATTATTGGTTCAGATTTAACATTCATTATACAGGCTTACTATTTAAAAGTATTTATATGAGATGATGAGGTACATGGATTAAAGTACCTGACAGCTACCAGAAAACCAGTTCTACCACTCAGCTCTTCCACAGGTAAAGTTGCACCATTCAGTTTTACCAACTCCTATCCAGGAATTTCAGCAATACAAGGCTGGATAAGAGGACTCAGAGTGCTGTTAGTTATACGTTTCACTGTTCAGTTGCAAAAAGCCCGCACTTCTTTTAATCAGATCCTGCATTTCCTGTTGATTCTTGCTCTTTAAGGGCAAAATCCACCAAACAGGGATAGTAATGGGATTTAGGGGTTTTTAGTAAAGCAGATTTAGAGCTATTAGGCAAAGCAGGATCTCTTTTAAAAGGGAAAATGAAAAGTCACTACAATATATGCTTACTCAAGGAAGAAAAGCTAATGAGGCAGAAAACACAGAGCTGATGTTTGACTTGCAGCAACAAAGCCAATATTGAACTGAGAGAGAAAAACACATTTAATACTCATTTTCTATAATTTTCATTACTGGCTGTCTTCTTCATCTCTGACTCTCCCTAGCAATTATTTAATCTCTGAGGTGTCCCACTAGTTTCATTCAAGACTGGAATTTAGAGGATAAAGAAATCCAGAATTCTTCACATTATTGTGCATAGACCTGTGGCCTCTCTGAAATTTTGTTTTCCTGGAAAGACTTCTGATAAGCTACGGCCAAGGGAATATAGTTTAAACCATGGACACCTGCCTCTTCAAAACAGCCAAAGAAATCTATTTCAAGTTTATCAGGACTTTCCCCAAGACTGAAACAACTGGCCAAATTTTAGCCTGGTGTGAGTGATGATGAATGAACACCACGCCCCAGATAACACAACCCTGCAAAGTCAAAGTGAGAACATACCCTGCACTGGAGAGGTTTTCGGGGAGTCACATACCAGAGCAGTTGCAGTTGTTGTTAAACACTTCCAAAACAGTTTCATGAGTTTTCTGCCTCTGTAATGTTTCTACAACTCATGAGTGGGATCCTTTCTACTGCGAGTATCTGCTGGAAAACATTCTGAATCTCAACTAATTCAGGACTCATCTTGCTATGATCATCTGGGAAAATGGTTGCTAAAAATCAGTCATTTAAAATGTATTAGGACAAACTTTTGCATCTACAAGTTGATGAAATATTCACACTTTTGAGACATATACTTTTGCCTTTTTAGGACTACTAAACCCTCATTCAGTATGTTCAGTGTGCAGCTTTCCAGGATCTCATGGTACTGTGCTGTGCATTAAAAGGTTTGCATCTCAATCCTCATGGCCGTAACAGGTAACATTGATCAAGTACACATTTGCCCCAAACATTCCTCAGTGAAGGTGAGAGAGGGTTAAAGGCTCTTCCCTTCTGACTCTGCTTCTCAAGTTCACATCCAGAAATCCTGTGGAGTTCTCAGTGCTATGCAGCCACCAGGGTTTGATCTACCATACTGCTTGTGGTCCATTCTGAATTATTTCACTTTGGTTGAGTCATCAGGACTATCCAAACCATTAAGCACAAACTGTGACCCATATCTTAGAGGACTGTCCCTAAAGTAAGATCAAGTCAGCTAAATTAATTGCTGTGAATATCTTGGTTTTGCTTAGCTAGAACTGCTAAAACCAATCAAAATACATTTGACATTTTTACTTCGCATATAAATTCTTAAATGGAATTAAATGAATTGACAGCAATTTATTGTCAAATGAAATATTAAACCTATGTGTTGCTGTCTCTGCCTATAAAGTCTCTGTTAAATCAGGCACTCATAGTTGCCTAAAAAGCAAAGAACATCAGTTATCAATTTATAACAATATACAACCTCTTCTGATTTGCCTATTTATCTTCTACCCACACTGACAAATCTGAAATAGGTTCTCAGATAAAATACCATTTGAACATAGCAGACAGAAAAGATTAAATCAAAAAAAGTAGAAGTATATTCTCATTTACCAAATACTTCCAGAGGCCTAAAACTGCAGAGTGAAGAAACAGTGATGAAAGGAATTCTATAAGCAAAATTATAAATGTTGATAAATGGATGCTAAATTTCAGTAGCTTTATGCTCTGCAAATCTCACTGATCAGTGACTGACCAAAGATATGTGTTTTAGTTAGTTCCTAAATACTACTAAATATATACTATACACAATATGCACATTTTATGCATGTTCACGTTAATGAAACAGATACAACATTATTTTAGATAGTATTAATGAAAGAGATACAACATTATTTTAGATAGTATCAAGGATCTGTTTATTCTGGTAATTTCAAGATTTAAACTGGAATCAAGTCTGTATCAACACTGACCTTCAGTTTCCCAATCTACAAAGCAGGTTAAATTACATTTAATGTCCTACATAAAATACTTTGGAGAAACACTACCAAGGAAAACCATTATAGAAATGTATTCTTCATAATCAGTGTTAAAAATAAAACTATGTAATCACATCTCTAATGCTTATGAAGGACAGTTGGAGGCTCAGTGACCAGGATTCATGGATGATGGACTACACAGGAGAACTGGATGTGTTTATTCTGTAGAGGACATGTTCCAAGTACCATGAGCAAAAAAGTACAAACTCTATTGTGTATTATAACAATACCAAGACCTATAATAATAGTTGTTAATGAGAAACCAAATTTTTCATACCAAATTTTTCATAGCTCACCTTTTCAGACTCAGAAGCTATAAATTTCCAGCCTTTTCCCAGCATGCTATTCTCCCAAATGACTTCAACTTGGATGTTACAAATCCTCCTTAGCTGATTAAGCCATTTGAAAAGCCTCTGTGGACTTTTTACAGAGAGCTTTGAAGATTCCCTCTAATAGGGGGTAATGACCCTGCACAGTTGTCCAGAGTGAGAAGGTGGCAGAACAGAGGCACTGTTACACACTGTGCACCCAGCTCAGAGACCTCTACCAGTTTAAAAGGTAAACTAAGGGGTTAGGAGGTATTTGAAGCACCAGTTGAACTCCATTCTCTGAGCTCCTGTACAACCCCTTCTCACCCTGCTGATGCTCCAACCTCTTCACAACGTGCACAATGCTCATTTGCGTTCACCTCATCAACTTTGCTTGTTTGGGCACCTCCTGAAGCTGAAAATGTAGTGTCACTCCTAGTTGTCACGGAAGGCAGTGGTGGGTATTGCAAGAATTATTCCAACCCAGGAGCTGCAAAATCAGCTGCAGACAAGCTGACACAACATCTCCCAAAAATCCAGCTGAAATAAGTACCTGCTCACGTACAGCGTTAACCCTGGGGTAACAGCACTTCAAAAGCCAAGGACTGTATTTTCTGAGTCCAACTCCTCTGCCCCCACTTCCCACAAGAAGCTTGTAAAGCTCTAGGCTGATTAAATAAATGTTTTCCTCTTTGGTGAACGTGAGAGCTTAAGATTTCCTATTACTCATGCCTTCAGCTCTGTCCTTCCTTCCAGAACAACAGTGAACAAGAGCCAGAGAGAACAATAACAAGAATCCCACTAGGAGAGCTCACATGCCAGTGGGTCTGGTAGAGGAAGAACTAATTATCAACAGACATGTTCTGCTGGCCAAAGGACACAATTAAGTGCATATTTGTTGTGTTACATTTGCACAGCTGCACTCACTAACTCTCCTTTCAGAGATAACTTAGCAGTCACCTGACAGAGAGCTATTAAACGTGTAGAAAGCTTTACTTCTCTATTATGAAGTTGAAAGAGTACATTTGAGAGTAAAAGCACTTCCCTTTTTTCCTTTTTTCTTTTTAGTTTTTATGAGCAGTTATAATAGGCCCATTTGACAGACAAACCTATCCAATATTTATTTCTACCACGATTCTGAGGAGAATGACTTGATTTCTTAACTCTCTTAAGGACTAAGGAGCAGCAGAAAGAATAATTCAGACTCATCTTTTAAACCCCTTAAGGAATGTCATGAATTGTAAAACAGGAACTGTGGCAGTAGCCTACCATTTTCCAGTGAAGCTTTATTTTAATTACTAGCAGAGGTCACAGAACCTTCAACCTTGTTTGATGTTTGGTGTAACATCAAATTCCATTGTTTCCTTCCCTGCAGGCTTCTGTGATCTCACAAGCGGCTGGAACAGCATAAACACTATGAAGACCAAAATTTGCTTCTAATAACATCCTGACCCAAACTGTCCACTCATTTTTCCCAGGCCCTTATCTGTTGAGCAAGTCACTACAAATATCTGTGCTCAGGAAAAAAAAAAAAAGTGCAGTTTCTTTGCTTCCACAGGATTTCAGAATCTACCATAAGTTTCTTTATTACTACCAATGGAAGCAAAGTGTAATTTTTTTTTTTTTTTTAAATTAGTCCTTGTCTAATATGCATCTTTAAAATGTGGACCCTCTAAAGCTGGTTTTCACACTACTGTCACAACATCTCAATAGGAGCAGCTCTCAGCACAGCCTCCGCCTCTGTCCAGCCTGCGGGAGGGTGGAGCAGCAGGAAGCAGAGCTCACACTGGCAGTTCCCAAGCTGATGGAGCTGCAATGCACAAGGCTGGGGAAAAGTGGGAAATGGAGCGTGAGGCTGTGACTGTAAATCTGAATGACAACATGCATGGAAGAGACATGGGAGACCCTCTGAGCCCTCCACTGATTGCTGTGCTGCCTCGGGTGAGACAAAACCCCAGCTGCCCTGCCGTTATGAACACTTGCACTGTTAATTCACGCCCAGTGTCTGATTTTATACAAAAATACTTCCCACCATTACAGCAGTGACTGACAATGCCATGCTAGTATATTCCTTAATGGATGGACTGTAATAAACTTTGTAACTTATTGATGTTTGATCAACACACAATATTGTTGCACCCATCAGCTGCTGCTGACAGCAGTGCAATTATTCACTGCATGGAATACAGTTTCCCTTATAGCAGAGATATGAGTAATCATTCAGTCTAAATCCCCAGCTGTGAAGCTGCTCTACTGGCATGAAGAAACAGCCCTAAACACCAGCTGGACTTGCTTTAGTAAGATCCTAGAAGTTACTTGTGATTGCACTGTCAGGTGTGCTTTGAGTTCTCACTTTCCTGCAACACCCAAAGTTGAGCAAGTTGCAGATGCAGGTGAGATGTTTAATTATCAATTATGGTCTTTATCGAGCTGTTAATTCTGTCTTTATGGGGCAAATCCACCTATTGCTACACACAAGACCAAAGCTGAGAATTCATGTTACTTGCACAGTTAGCAGCAGGTCAGTACAAAGAAGGAAATTTCACTCAGCTAAGAAATGTACCCAGAGGAGCTCAAAGTGGCTGGCTAGAGTCTTATGGGCAGTATAAAGGAACAGAGCAACTGCCAAACACAGCTTTATTGCCTACTGCCAGGATTTCAGCATCATCTCTGCTAGGATCTATGTTAGATTTATGCACAGAGAAACCTAATCCCACTAACTGAATATGAAGTTAATCAGAAGCAATCCAGAAGAAATATACATATTTTATTAAGAAATATACTATATTTTATTAAGTTTCATTTCTATCTAATTATAATACAAATCTGTGAATTCACTGCCTTCATTACCCTTATTTTAGATGCATATGAAGGCAAAATCCAGCACCCGCCATTTAATTTTCTTTTAAATCCCATTTATTCCAAAGATTATTTTTTATATTCTGAACTCCTCAGCAGCAAGTATCTGACACAAATCTCTTCTCTATTTCCCAACAATACTGGAGCAGGTCCAATTTATAAGTACAGGTGTGGGCTTTCTATATCTTCTATAATCTTTAGGCTTCACAAAGCGTTAGATAAGTAAATATTTATCTTGTATACATTTTGTCCACCATGATTTTTGACATGAAAAGATACTTCAGAAACTGAAGGACCTTCTTACAGCCACATTCATATTGCTGGATTAGTTTGTAATTAGAATTAACCAGCAAAACTACTTTATAGTAACTCCACCATAGTGCCAAGGGCCTTTTCGAACAGCCTGACGCTGGAATAACTGTAATTTCGACTCCAGCAGCCAGAAAAAAGCCTGAGCTGACTGCAAGGCTGCAGCGTAGGTGTGCTGAGCTGTACTGAGTGCCCCATGTCTGCAGCACAGCATGAAAGCCATTCCAGCCCCGGCTTCCAGCCTGCTGAGAGCAGAGCAGAGCCCTTGGCTTGGTTCAGTGCCGAGTGCCAGTCCTGTGGCTCAAGAGATGGGACAGCAGGGAGCCCTGGGAATGGATTTGGTGCCGGATACCCACAGCACCCAACCTTCCGCAACGCTGGGGATCTCTCCCTTTCCAAGTCATCCTCGTGTTTTCCTTCATTAGGGGATGACAAAACCACTGAGTTATCAAGAATATGGGAGCTCAGGAGTGAGACACGACCCTTTCTCCTTTTAGCTCTTCACATGAAGGGACTGTTGGTTCCTCAACCTGTTCCTCTGGCTGGACCTCGAATAACAGAGCTTGATGTTTGTGCATTAGCAGCTCACATCCACTGCAGCTGTATTTGCACTGCTGCAACAACAGCTCTGAAACAATGGGAAGTAACTTGAACCAGAAATAACTTCCTCAGTCAGTAGAAATACAGCTGACTCCAACCTCCTGAAGTTTAGCTTGAAAAGTCAGTAACAAACCTCCTTTGTATGTTAAAAGACAGGATTATTTCATAAATCAGAAAGTTTTGCACCTGACAGCAGGTAGTGAATCCTGGACCTCATCCTAATACAAAAAAGCTTTTAATCATTTTCAAAAATTAGGAGTTATCTCCAATCATGATTTGATTGCATGTATGGACAAACAGAAATAGAGAGCAGTGTTAGATATGCATATATAATTATACATGCATGTGGCATTTGGAAAGAACATACATATTTCTAGATCTTAAAGTAACCATAAAAGGAAAATCCAACAATATTTAAGACATTCTGCTGCAGGTCCCAATCATAAGAACTGAGATAATATTAACTAAAGAGATAAAAAAATGCAATGACTAAGTCACTAAATCAGAAATAAATACAACTAATAGGAAAGATAAATTTACCAAAGAAATAACTAGGAACAGTATGTTTAAAGACAATAAAAATCTTTATTAGAGCATGATGTAAAAAAAACTAAAACCAGGCAAAGTTCCCTTGTGAGTTGTAGATGAAAAATGATGAAAGATGACACAGAAAAGGCAGGAGTATTCAGGATGTGTATCTTTATGGTCTGTATTTAACAATGCCAATTTCCTGTTTGATACTGTCTATTGAGCAAGATTTTTTTTTAATAGTGTTTTTCATGAATCAAGATGTACAAATTATTCAAGACCTGAATAATTTGAACTCAAAGAGGCTTAAGAAAAGGGAAGCTAGGCATTGCTCAGACAGATGGCTCTGATAGCAGGGGAGGCTGTGCTGAGCCAGATACCTCAGAGATTACTTCCTTCAACCCACAGCATGAGGTACTGCTGGCCAAGACAGGAATATAAAACCTTCCCTGGTAAATCTGCTGGTGACTCACAGGCAATGTTTGTTTAAGCCATCTAAACCAACCAAGTATGTTCTAACAGACTGATGGAAAATGCCTGCAAATGGAGAAGGCAAGGCCCTGAGACTGAGAGCCACGCTCTGGGCAGCAGCTACTGACAGAGGCAGTTGGGAGACATCATTAAAATCTCCCAGAAAAGGCTGTCACAGAGTACCTGAAAGAGCCTCTCTTCTGATCATTTAATGTATACAAAGAACATAAAGGAAAAGCAGAGAAAAATTTATAACACTGGTGGATGTGTACATGGGGATTTGCAGAAGGGAATTCAGTGGAGAACCATCAACACGAATAGGGCCTTCAGCTGTGATCCCGAAGGACTCAGAGTCAAATCATAACTCAATAAAGGCTTCAGAGGGACTAGATCACAACGACAGGCCATTAAAATCAGAGAAAGGAGGTAACAGCAGGAAAGAGCTGGAGCTTTTCAATCCCATTGAAAACTCTGTGACATCAAAAAGCTGGAATTAGAGAAATTTAACCTCAAAACAAGGTGAAGTTTCTAAAAACCAAAGGTAATTTAAGCAGCATGAGGGAAAACCTTTGGCCTTGCAATCATTCTGCAGTTTTCATGAGCAGGTAATTTCCCAAAGGATAAGCTTTCATTTGGTTTCTAGGGAAAAGCTCTGATTTTGAAAAGAGAAGGTCAAGCAAGATGACTTCAGCAGTGCTTCTGACCTTAAAATCTGTTCCAATGGGCATTACATAGAGAGATTTTACAAATGCATCAGGCAGCTCCAAGGGAGCACAGGTCACACTGGAAAAATTTCCAATAGAGTTAAATCAGTTCACTGAGACCTGTCTTGGCTAAACAGCAAAATTCCTGGTATAGCAGGGGCCTTGCAGCTAGAAGACAGCTTTGGTTGCTCTGACTTGTGGCTCACTGAGACAGTCCAAACGTAGGCCAGGAGGAGTTCTGGGGTTGGGTGAACTGCATCAGCCCCAAAATTGCTACTGACCCTGAGAGCCCAGCACTGCGACAGGGCTCTGTGCCATGGGGAAGGCTGGGACAACAGCTTGAGGAAAAACTCACGTGAAACTGTTCAGTGGGCAAGTGCAAACCACTTTCTAACTGGTGAAGAAAGTGAGAGCTTGGGAGTTTACGCAACTCACTCTGGACCAAAATTAACGCTTGCAGCAGAGCCAAGCAGAGAACTCAAATTCTCAGAGTCCCAGCCTTGCTGGACCTCCACGTAGCACAGCACTAGATTTAAGTAACTGCAGCCAGTTTTCTTGTTCATCTCACCCAGAGCTGCCTTTCCCGTTGGCTATCAGAAGGGTGATTCAGGAACCATGCAAGCTTTGGCATGCGATTTAGCAAAGCCTGGGCTCCATTCTGATATCTGCATTCATTTCAGAGGGAGTGTCCCAAAAACAACAGAGAAACAAGAGTTGCAAGGGCTAAAGGAGGGGAGAAAGCAACTAAGTATGAGGTCAGACTCAGTACATGCACAGAAAACAACCAGAGAACATAAAACAAAAGCAGCCTGTAAGAAACAAAGTAGACGTGCAATATGCAATTTCTGCCAGTTTGTTCCATGGAGACTGATGGATTGTTCTGACAGGAAAACATCTTATGTGGGAATTAAGCAGGGAATTTTTTTTTCTATTAGTGACTAGAGCCTGCTCTTCTAGGAAACTGATCCTATTGCAACCAGTCTGATCTGATAATGCTTTAAGAAGTCTGAAGACTGGGTTTTTTTCCTTGTTTAGCTGCAGTGCTACCTACCACCTTTGGAAATCTCTTACAGCAAGAGGTCACAACAAAAAGCAGATGACAACGTATGGAAAGGACAAATTTACTTCAAAGGAGCCTCTATGTGACTACACCCAGACATTTCTCAGGGACTCTTGTTTCGTAATTCAAAGTGTTTAGGTTACACTAAATTTAAAATGGAAATAAGAAAGGACATCAGGGTAACCAGTGGATAGTTAGTGCAGAGAAATAGTTGACTCCTTTTCAGAAAGAACAACTTTGAATAAATGTCAGACCACCAACACGTACTCTGCTAGAAGCAGAGCCTTTTCTTTTTGGCAGAAGTCCTTTTTTTTTCTTTTTCTATTTGTCAGTCTTCTAACTGCTGATACACATGATTTCCAATTACAGCTGCAAAACTATGCAAGCATATTTTTGAATCCTTGCTGGCATGAATATCCAATCAGAGTATGCATGTTGGAGCCAAGACACAGGGATTTTACTCCCTATCTTGTTTACTTCAGCTTCATATAAAAATCAAGATTTCTAATTATCAGAGAAAAACTATTCCCACATATTAGTGTAGTGATGAATAGGAAAGAGCTGATGGACATAAAGCAGAAAGGGATATCTAACATTTGTTGCCATTTGATCTTCAACTGACTACAGCATCTCCATGATTTTGCCTCAACAGCAGTAGT
Source organism: Picathartes gymnocephalus (assembly GCA_013390045.1). Taxonomy (NCBI): domain Eukaryota; kingdom Metazoa; phylum Chordata; class Aves; order Passeriformes; family Picathartidae; genus Picathartes; species Picathartes gymnocephalus. Next base: position 432,601 of record WEKY01037168.1, read on the forward strand.
TCAGGGGTGATGGTGAGATACATCTGCTTAAAGTTTCTTACTGCCTCGCTCTTTACTCTCCTCACTGCTAGGAAAAAAATTTTCCAGCCAAGATGCAACTGCTTTATAAAACTCTAAGCAACAGCAAATCCATCTTTAGGCATAACAAATCTCCCTCTCCAAATCCTACATGTAAAAGTCAATTTCTTAACATTTTAACTTATACTCAAATCCTTATTTCCTTGACCTCTGCAAACCACAAAAAATCCCAAACTAGTTTCACAGTCAGTTTAAATGCCAGAGTATCTCTTACTGTGTGCTGTTTTTCCCTCTTAAAAATAAAAAAACTTGTAATAAATGTCACACATCTCAGATATCTATCCAAAGAGCTTTTAGACTTGTATGATCTTCTAATGTAGCATGAGCATATAATTAAAATCTACCCATCTTGTAATTCAGGTGGTCATTTCAAACATTTAATCACCCATAAAATACTCACATAGTATTTATTCATCTGTAAAACCACCTGCTCAGTAAAGACAGGTGTTAATTCAAAGTCCCTAGAGATTCCAAACATATCTTTTGGGTTGGTATTTGTTTTTCTTCACTTTTTTTTTCCCCTCAGGAAAACACCCTGACAAAGCAGACAAAAGAGAGGTGACTGAGTCCTCATGCAGCGAATGCTGAGCACAATGCCCGGATGGAGCCAGTTACAGGCAGGTGACAGCTACAGACTTGCCCCAACAGGCTCTTCTCCACTTCTCAAGTTTCAAACACGTTATTGCTGCATTCTTCCCAACAATTATTTTTTACGGGAGATAGATATAAGTATTACCCTAGTCTTCTAGAAGTCAATGCAGTAAATGCTTCACTGACAGGAAGACTTAAAGCAGGACTCAAAAATGAAACATCAGAATCCTGCAAAAAATATTTCACGACTTAATCAATTTTTCAGTGTGATTTCAGTCCAGGAGAAACAAAAGGTTTGTATCAAAAGGCTGATGTGATTTCATATTGCTGCAGAGTGCACAGCCACATTCCCCTGCCACCACATCCCAACTGCCAGTGGGGCTGCAGCGCTGGGGGAACTCCAGGGGTCAGTTTAAACACTTTGGGGTAGGGATCATGATGAGTTTTGTATTTTTCTTGTGGGTGATTGTGGCAGTTAGCACCAGCACCATGCAAAGGTTTAAAATATGGACAGAAGAAGAAATGGGGGCTACAAAATAAACATAGAGTATTATGTTTTCCCTAAAGGAATCTGCCCCAAGAGAACAAGATGTGTTCTGCAGTACAACCAAGCAACTGAATTCTTCATACAATTATCTAACACAAATAATACATTCATCCAGGTAAATTACTTTTCTGCTGAAAGCTGCTGCATGTTCTGTGCACCTCTAGGACATAAAAAAGATATTTATTTTGTCTGTTCCATGTTACTGGAATACATGCAGTGGCTATTTGTCACAAAGGCTGTTGGTGGTGGCAGGAAACTTTATGCTAATAAAATGCCACTACTGAAATGTCATTTTAAAGAATTTTGGTCTGTCTGCTGAAGTTTTTTTAGTAATATTTAGTACAAGAAACACACTAGAGAATATTTAACTAAATCAAAAGGGTAAATGCTGAAGATGCTTTGCTAGGAAATATAGATCCCAATCAGCAGCAGTGTACTCATAAAAGCAATTTATAAAGATAAGCCATGATTTTATAAGCACCTGAGAGATTTCACAAATCCCTTTGTGGCAATAAGGAAGCTTTAATTGGTTATTTTTTCAAATTACTTGTTACAACCTGCTCTTATTATTCACCATCTTTACATCCTCTTAACATTCCTCCCCTTCCTATTGATGTTCAAATTGACTGAAGGATGGTTTCCAAACCACTGCTGAGAAGTTAATGCCTTGTGATTATGCTGCCATAGCAACTGAACTTCTGTTAGGGCTCTGTCAACTTCAGATACTTTCTTGTCATCTTTATAAATCAAGTCTTTTCTAACTACAGATAACTCTCCTGCCAAATTCAGTCTTCTGATGGGGAAGAATCACTAAAATCCTGTTACAAATATTTTTACATCAAACAATTTATATGATTTTTCTACAGGTATATTTATTCTCGATTTTTGATCTTGTGCCTTGTGTGGTGTTCTCAGAAATTACAGCAGGGCATTTTTCACCAGGGAAGGGTTGCCTAAATTAAGTTAAATCTGTGCTGCTAGTCAGGTACATAAGCAACCTGTCTGTACCGTTTACCCATATCCTGAGTTGTTATTAAACTTCTAATTTCCCTGCTTTTATCCAAACAAACCCTACATTAAGAAAAAAAAAAATCAGCATTCCACATTAACTGATAAAACACATTTCTCAGCAAAAAGGCAGGGAAACTAGAAACAAATGCTAACTTTATTTCTATGCAACAAATCTCCAAAGTGACCAAAAGAGCCAAGAAACCCTACCAAGAATTATTTAAGATACAGACTCGCATTGTTCCTCCATACAGGAGCAATCAGTTGCAATCAGAAACAGCCCAAGCTCTGTGCCATTCTCCTCTCTTCCTGGCAGTTTGAAAACATGTGTAGCTGCACTCTATCTAAACCACAGAATTATACACAGCCTTTAAAAGAAGTTCCTTCTGGTGCACAGGAACAAAAGTACAAGTGCCCCATTATGATCCCCCTGGCAAGCTATTCGGTCCCATCACAAAGTTGCAACCCCTCTCCCTCCCCCAGGAAAGCCATGACCCTTTCTAGGTCAGCTCCAGTTTCACAGGAAGGGGTTTACCTTCTGATGGGGATTTTTCAGTCCAAGTCCCTTTCCTGCTCAGCTCTGTTGAGGCTCAGGCGGGAGCAGCAGCGCTGTGCCGCTGGTTCTGCTGCCCCCGAACCGGCTCGGCTGTGCCTGGAGCTGCACCCAGCCCGGAGCCTCACTCCTCCTCCTCCTCCCTCAGCCCTCTCCTGCACACACCCACCAAAACCAGCGAATAACCCTCCCTGCACATTAAACCCACTCGGGCAGCAACTCGGCCATGCCATTCTGGAAAAGGAAAAGGGGAAGAGCACCGGCCCAGCCAGGGGCACGGCCATTCCCATCGCTTTTGTGTGTCACTATTTGATGTCGACACAATTCAGAACACTTTTCCCTTGCGGGGGAGGCATCTGCTGAGTATGAACTCGGCACTCTCCTCCTCTGGAAGTTATTAAATATTACTTCCACAGCTTCTGAAGAATTTATACAGCCTCCTGGGTGTTAGTCTAGTTTTGTCAGAAACACGTAGTTTCACTGAGAGTGTATTCTACCCAGTTCAGACTGATGCAGCCCGAGCGCTGGGGCCACTTCTCACACTGGTACCTGTACCCCTTTACCCTGTTTGCACATTTCAGAGCGAGGTCATGCTGCAGCCACACTCTAAGAACACTGGGTGACTTTCCAATGGGCTCCATGCTCTGACCCTGTCCGATCTCTCCCAGGTATTTTCCATAATCAAAAAGGTTCTGTGCTCTGCTGTACACACCTGACTAAGAGGGCAAATGACCACAGTATGTGCTTCTGCTTTTGTTTTTATTTATACCTGGGATGTTCAAGCAACGTGACTATGTTTTCTCCTTTATTCTAAAGGCAGTAAAATTAAACACAAAGCAAATCACAGAACTAACAAAGCATCCACTAAACAAAGCATCCACTGCTGGGTCTCATATGCTCTGTGGCCTTTTCGCCTGTGTGGATTACAGCAGTGACTGGGACATACTTGTTGAGAGCAAAGTCTCTCCCAAGCCCGTAAAACACTTAAAGCAGTAGATACTTAGTGCTATGAAAACAGAAGCAGTTTTCAGGGATATTATTTTTCCACAGCTTTAACATATTACCAAACCTGTTTGGATCCATCCTATCATCTGTCTCTGTTCGGTTCATTAATTGCTTCATTTATAAAAGTGTTTGAAATTTTACTTCACATCAACCTGTATTACCAGTACAGGTTGCATCATTAAAATCCAGTAAATTATATATTTTGTGATACTTCCTGCATAATTGTTATGAAAACAGACTTGCTAAATACTTCATTGGGCAGAAGAATATATGCTACTCTTTCATTGAACATTTCTGAACAGAACTAAATAAATCTCAAGTGTTTTTAAGAGATTTTCTACATGGCTCCTCAATCTAGAAAGTATTTCAAGAACACAGGACCAGATGCATGATTATACTGATGTACCTAACTATACCCTGTACATGGATCTTTGCAGAGAAGGGTGATGTTTTCACATGAGCTATGAGCCTAAATCTTAAAATAGTTCAGTTAAGCATGCAGGCTGCTGAGTATCTCTGAAAGACAATCAACTGAAGCATCTGAATGCTAATACTCACTCGAGCAAAGCCTTTCACATGGGTGAGTGTTTGCAGAAGGCAACACTTGAACACTTGAACAGGAATTGTTCAAATAATTCACTTACAGTTCATATGGGAACCACCAAGGTTGTTATGTCATGATATTTATTTGTCTATTTATTTATTATTTAGAACAGACTCATTCACATCTAAAGAATAAGCAGAAACTTCTATGAATCCCTCGCAGCACAGGTTTCTACATCTAGCTCTGAAAACAACATCTGAAGAAACTTACAGGCTCTTCTGGGTCACATTCTTTGCCTCTTAAATATGGATACAATTTTCTTAGACAAATGTAGCAGCTTTCAAAGTTTGTTTGTTTTTTCCCCTCCCATAATTACTGTTATTTCCTTCTAACTTCAGAAGTCAAGGTGTCTCAGAATTGACATCGTTCAGAATTAGTTACAGCACAGATGAGACACCTTAACATTCTGGCAAGTAACAGTATTTACAGGTACTAAACTTCATTCATATTAAGTACCACATCTTAAATTACTACTCCTCTTTAAAATCAGGAGAAGCTCAGGATAAATTACGGTATCACAAACATATTTAGAACTTGACCTGACCTTGCAGTCTGAAGTCAAGGGAGCCTTCTGGTGGCCTGGCATTTCTCTTTTCAGGTCCATCTGTGAAAATGGCACCGTGCCACTGCTTACAAGGTGGGGTGCAAGATTCAACAGTGCACAGGAAGCAAACCCAGGGCACAGCAGCCCCTTGAACAGGAACTAGAGCTATGCAGAGCCAGGAGAAATCACATAATAGCCTTATTTTTTTGCCAATTAATATTAAGTAAAAAAGCATTATAAAAATAAATGCATGGAGTAGCAAGATAGTTGAGGCATTTGAGAGCAGATATATGCATCTCTATCTCTAGATCATGAGATCAAATCCTGTTCATATCAGTTACAGCCAAAAAAGGTGAAAATTGTAAGACCTGGATCTTATTCTCAGGCTTTTCATATGATTTTGTGAAAAAATATCCACCTGTTTTTGCCCCCATGTCCTTACTCAGCAGTTTTGCAAGACATTTTAGATAAGCAAAGTTGAAACACGTGGATGTTTCATCAGGCATGATCCACCAGTCTCTGAAGTCAGTTGGAAGCTTCTCAAGGATTTAACATATTTTGAATTAAGCCCTGGAGTAGCAGTTATACTGTGCATGAAAAACACGTTAGACAAAAATCATTTAGGTCGACATCTTTCAAATGGCTAAATACATGGTGAAGTTTACTTAGATTTGTGGATTGCAGATGTCTGCACAGAAATTTGCAGGTTTAGGATCAGACAGGCATTTTTCAACAGGCAAGCCCTGAAGCTATGAAAACCATTGCTCAGTGGAAAGTCTGTGTAGAAGTCCTCACTCTCACTAAGCTGTTATTGCCTGATAAAAAGGTTTTTTACCAGAGTTAATGGGAAATGAGTAATTTTTCACAACTAAAGATTCCTTTCTGCTAGAGAAATCCAAGGAAGAACACTGATCTCTGTTGTCTTGACAACATTTCCTGAAACACTCAAGCATTAAAGTATCCAGTATGCTCTAGAAAGTTGCAATATCTATTTCATATTGGACATTCACCACATTTATTGTGTTGGCATGCACTCATCTATCATCTGTGAGTATTTGTCACAGAAAGCAATGTGCCAAATAATACATCAGAAATATCTGAGCTGACTTAAATGCACATGGTATTTTTCTTGCATATTTCCATGGCTACTGGAAGTTGTTAGATCTATGGCCTAGAAAAAAAAGAGCATTCTTCCATGATTTGTGGATATTAGTAAAGCAAGCCCTGTCTTTCTCCTAATGCATTTCTTAACTGAGCAAAGGGATCACCTCTACAGAGTGACTGGAGGGAGTCTGTCCTTGAAACTCAGAGTCTGAACCCAAACCTTGGCTTTTCTGGCAGGTTTTATTGAGGATGCTCCAGGGTCACAGCACAGCTGCTTCTGAGATGAAGATTCTTAGGGCTACATCAGGGATGGCTGCCTCTCTTGCTGGTTGTTCATTGTAGGAGACTGAAAAATCTGACTTTCTCAGAGGTGCTAAAGCCACACTGAGGGACAAAATAAGCAGGAGTTGCAAGTCTGAAATGTTCCAAAGAATCACAACTTCTCTTTGAATAAAAATAAATAAATGAATAAGTAAAACAGGCTTTTATTGGTAAAATAGACAGCACCAGCCTCTGCAAACCCAAGTTAAATTTCATGCTTTCGTCTCCCTTCAGTTTTTCTACAGACTGTCCTAGATGTAATAAGAATAAGCAGAAAATACAGCAGCACCAAAATAGCTTGCTGCTAATTGCTTCTGATCCATTAGAGGGAAGTGTTTGTACACAATGTACAATATAATTCCCTTCAATCTCTTTTAATAATTTCTTTGTGTGAAGATGAGATAGTATACTCTGCTTCTGCCACAATGAATTATTTTATTGACTAATAAAATGAAATGTACTGATCCATATATTTACTACAGGACATTTGTTACAATAATTTTTATTAACAAAGGCAAAACACAAAGTGTTTTGGGGTTTTTTCTGATTGCATGTTAGTAGGTATAATTTGGGCTGGGCAGTCATGACTTCTATCTAGACAATTCCTGTAAGTGTGCTACTTCACACCAAGAATATGGTTTCCTTCCCAAGGGGGAAACAGCAGGACAACAGACAACCCACATGATATAAATCATCAAAAATAGCCTATTTTTCCAAAGATATACTGCCAAAGAAAACAAAGAAGGAAGACAGTAATTCTCCTGTGAAATCTCAAGCTTCATCTAAATTAAAACTTCAGGTGGACTGAAAAGTTGGGGGTGACTTCCAGTACAGGATGAGGAGATTGTTAATTGTCCTGCCTCAAACAGGTCTGCAGCCCTCTCTGAGCTGCGGCATCCTGTTCTGTGAATGATCTCCTGTGGCCCCGTGGCTGCTTCTGATCTCTCATCTCCCTTATTACAGAGGATTTATGTCATGCTCCGACCCCATCCTTCAGATGACCTCTCCTGCCCAAAGGGGACACACGTGCTGACACATGAATTTCTCATGCTAGCTTTTGACTTATTAGTTCCTTGAGTTATATGTAGAGGCATTAGCACTGCCCCTCTGGAACTGTGCAACTCTGACAGTGACGAGCCATGAAATGAGCCCACAGTTCTGATAAACTGCTCTGATTGTTGAACAGAAGCTGCTCACCTGTATCTTCCAAACTTTTCCAGCACCACTTAAAAGACACAGAGTGTCTGAGTGTCTCTCCTGCATCTGCATTCCCAGATGACACCTGGAGAACTTTAATCACGGACTATCCAAGCTGCTAATGCACACTGCAATTCAGTTAAGCCAGTGTCTGAACGGCCTCCCTGGCTACACAATGCTGATTTTTTAGGTGAAAATTTCTAATGACTTGGCCAGCCTACACCTTACAGAGAGCAGTCGGAACAACACAACTTCTAAAGGTCTTCGAGGAGTTTGGTCTCAGTTATATACTAAGAACCACTGCTGCCCTCTGCTGCAGTATTTTGGATTGCGTCTCTGATACCCAGTGAGAGGCACAGATATTCAAGTAAAATATCTAGTCTCAACCAGAACTTAACACACTTACTTTCCTTAGTCTCAGTTTATCCAATTCTGTTAGGATACAGCTCATAACCTCTCAAAAAGCTAGGTTTCTTCCTCACTGATGCTAGGAAGAGTAACATGAGTGCAACCTTGCTATATTCACAGCTACTACACAAAATGCTCCAGATAGAAATAGTTTGCTTCTTCCCAGCTCTCCACGGACTCCAATAATCCTCTCTTTTTCCATTTTCATCTGAATAGATTGCATTACTTATAGGTTACAGCAACTGTCATGCACACCTAAAATAATTTTAGTATTATTTTATGTTTCCCAGTCTCACAAATCCAATTACTTCTCTCCTGCAGTGCTTCCTGCACAGCATTGCAACTAAGGTGTCTCCAATACATAATGCTAAATTGCAGAAACTCATCAGTAGACAGGAATAGATAAGCAGATGGTGGCAGGCCAGAAGACACAGCCTTCCTACTCAGGGGAAAACTCAGGCTGCTCTCAGTAATTATCTGTGCAGGTCTCCAAAGGAATTAGACACACATTTCAAAGGAGGCAGGCTAAGAGTCTGGCTAATGAAAGAACTGTACATCCAGTGCATGCAGTGACAAATGCACAGGGTGTCCACACGAGCTCTGAGTCTCTCATGGTGACTGGTTAATATTCTGAATGCTGAACCAGAGAAACCTCCACAACTAAAACCACAATACCACTTTATGTCAAACCTGAAACTTCTCACATGAGGGCTGACACAGTCCTGCATTTGCAGTAGATGGCACACAAAGAAGGGAACCTGTACCACACTTTCACTAGCAACTTCCAGCTGCTTTCATTTTTTGTGGCACTTTCAGGTTTATTTTCAGTTATTCATTGAATAACATACAGTCCAGCTCCTGACCTGAGCTCAAAGCTTAGGTTCTTTCCACTGAACGGAGTTTCCTACAGGGACAAGAGATAACAGTTTTGCTTCTCATATCTCAATAACAAGAAAGGTCCTCTGCATTTTGACCCCTTAAACAATTCAATAATGACACAGAGGAATCCATGCACAGTTCAAGGATTCCAGCTCAAAGGGGACTTACCACACCCATGAGAGATGGAGGTTGGTACTGACATCTCTAAAAAGATTTGACTGGTTTCAATGAGAATGTTGAGGACTCCAGATAAGAGTCAGCAAAGGGGATTATTCAGATCATTTCTGCCTTCTCATATCTGAACACATAATTTACCTCTCCAGCACATTTCTCCCTCTCACCTTCTCAGCATCATTCAGATCATGTGTAAATCTCACGTGGTAAGTTCTGACAAACTCATGGTTGCCAAAGGTGATTCCAGTACTCAAATTACTTCTGTAAATATGTAAATCTGACACAGAATAAGCAGTGCAATAGGCTTTGCAGATCACGATGAAAAGAGAAAAATAGAAACCACAGATCCATAGAAACTAGTGCAATTAATTCTATCACACACATTTTTCCTGATGACTGCAAAACTAAAACACTGAATATAATTCTGAAAATCAGCAACTTTGCTCTAAAATCAGCAGGAAGCCTTTCTATGAGAAGTTTTGTATTCTCTGTAGTTACATGAGGACATAATGGGACATCGTTCAATTCTTCATAAACTCCAGTTCACAAAACACCTACCTCTAGGACTTTCCCAGTAATGAACTGGTGACATGCTTCACACTTGACTCCAAAAAGAACTTGGTAGTCCTTTTCACAATAAGGAGCACCATCTCTGAAAAAGAAAATTTACAAATTAAAAAGCATTTCTTATGAAGCATGACTTACTCTCATCCTTTGTCTTCAGTTTGGAACTGCTACACAGAAAGAGGAAAATGGGGAAAGTTCAAGGGAAACACTTGGTAGTAAAAGAAACAAAAATCATATTCTCACTAATGCCTCTTAGAATTATTCCTTAAATTCCCATCAAGAAAAGATATCCAGGACAAACCACTGCAGTAAACCTCCTTCTTCAGAGCAGACTCTCTGCACCTACAGGTGGTGCAGTTCTAGGGTATCAGTGTGACTGTCTCTGGGGATGACAGATCACAATCTATCACAGGCAGACAGTTTTTGTTCGCTTCTGAAAAAAAACCTTTGGTAGTCCACAAGACTATAAGCAGTTACTTTTAAGTGTAAGGTAATGTAGTTTTTTAGTATGAGCAAGGAACATCCAGTAAAAGTAGCTGACACCAGTCAGCCTGGGAGACTTTCTCAGGCACTGGATTTTTTTTTTTTTAAATATAAATTACAGATGCTACTTCTTATAAATATTACACACACCCAAATGGCAGGTTTGTGAAACATACACTGTTTCCCTATTTTTACTCCTTGCTATACACTTGAAGGAGGAAAAAGAGACTGTACCTTCATTTCCTCTCTTTTATCATATCCCTATTCTCTGCCTCTACACTTCCATCCGCTCAAACCCTTCTTCATTAGTTTCTTATATGAAATGAGAAATACAGTGTCAAGTCAATCACATTATCCTGTTTATTCTATTGTCCAGCAAAGGTAAGAAATTAACTAATTCCTACTTTCTTTTCCTCAAAATCACATGTTGGAAACCAAAATGACGCAATGTTTTATCTGGCTAATCCAGAAAACATATACACCTAATTCTCTATGGGAATATGGAACTATACCCCTTTCAGACTGGTTTTAAATGTAGGCTGGTATCGTTAAACATCATTTTCAGTTGCACTTTGCAGATCACTTTCCCAGCTCAGCTCTTACTGGGAATAAAGATTTTGGTGTTTATGAAATGTGGTCAAAACAGGACTTCTCAATGTGAATTTTGCTGCAAGCTCTTCTCTGCTAGCAGCTAAAACTGTGCCACGAGTTCAGAAGAGAAGCAGAGGTTACTCACTTGCTGATGTATTCCCCAGTTAGGACCTTCCCACAGGCCTTGCACTTAAAGCACCCCAGGTGCCACTGCTTATCCAGGGCTAGCAATGCTTGTCCATTTTTGATGTCTCTTCCACAGCCAGCACAATCTGCAAATAAGCAAACAAACAGATGCATTTGTTGTCATCTACGTGGTTCATTAGCCTTCATTAACTGCCCACCCATCACAACACTTGGTAGTCCAAGGAATGAACTACACAGCAGTGCAAAGGTGCATCTTCCCTTCTTTAAACCCTTCCCAGGTCCTGTACAAAGACGCAATCTTTGCCATTACAGACATACTCGGCAGAAGAGGGAAAGTATCTCTCCTGTTTTTCATGCTGTTTATGATTCCGCCAAGCTCTGTACAAACTTCAGATTCTGTTAGGAACAAGCTACAAAAATCCTCACTGCAGAAAGCTCCTCTCTTCTACGGCAATCGGTGTCTGTGGTTTTGCTTTTAGCCAGCCCCGAGTGCTCACGGGGAGCTGAGCGAGGCCGGGCGAGCAGCAGCAGGACCCGGGTGGTGGCAGCAGAGCCCCGCCTGTGGCACGGCCGGGAGCAGCGCCCGCACCTCCCTGCGGGGACAGCCCGGGACAGCCCTGGGCAGCGGGGACAGCCCGGGGCCGCGGGGAACAGCCCGGGACAGGAGGGACAGCCCGGGGCAGCGGGGACAGCCCGGGACCGCGGGGGACAGCCCGGGGCAGGAGGGACAGCCCGGGGCCGCGGGGGACAGCCCGGGGCCGCGGGGGATAGCCCAGAACAGCCCGGGGCCGCGGGGGACAGCCCGGGGCCGCGGGGGATAGCCCAGAACAGCCCGGGGCCGCGGGGGACAGCCCTGCCACCGCGCTGGAGGCTGCGGGGAGGGCATCTTGTCTCCCACCTGCAGGTATGGGAAACTCAACTTCTCCTGGTCTCTAATCGGCGAAAGGACTCTCGCTCAGCAATTTTGGTACTTCCCTGGCAGTCAACACTCACTTTTCACTGCAGTCCTGGAAGGCTCTGATGGCGGAATGGGAACCAGAAGCCAGGAGCACTCTGTCCCAGGGGTGCCACAATATCTCATATTACATCAGAAATCTCTAGCTCAGCCCCAAGCTTCCGTTCCTCTCTCTTCAAACATAAAATACTCAAAAAGATTCCCTGTTAAGGGGCAATCCAGCACACGGTAAGATCTGAAGAGAATGATGTGGCAGACAGCACTGAACTGCAAGGGTTGTGCTTCTGTTCCCAGCCTCAGGGGACAGAAGGACTGAGGGAGGGGAGGGCCTGGAAGCCCAGTGAAGTGGAAAGGGAATGCCCATCAGCTGAGGCACTCATGGAAGTCACAGAGGAGACAGCCTGGAACAAAGGATTTTCCAGATTTTATTATCCCCAGACTTGGTGTTCCGTTGGCAAATGCCCGAAACTTTAACAAATAACAGCAAATGGAGACAAACAGAGCTGAGCAATCTGAGCTGTTAAAATCCAGGCAGCAGGGAAAAGATCACCCTGGCTCCAACACTCAAGCTGACTGAGCAGGTACAGCCCAAAAACCTTCATCTCTCATGAGTTTAAGCCCAGGCAACACCATGCCTTGCAAAAGGGCAAGTCCAAGTTTATTATCACAACTGATAATGAGAGCAGAGTCAGTCCTTTTGACTAAAGGGCATGACTTTTGTTTGTTGGATAATGGGCCAAAAGAACCTCAAATATGTGCTGCACATTCCTGCTATCCAGGAATCTGCCATTTGCATATCCCTCTTCTTATCAGCATTCTTCTTCTTCCCAAATCCCTTAAAAAAGGAGCGGAGGGGGACTAAGCACAGTGGTATCTTGTGACAAAATGCAAATCACAGACTTTTGACACAACTTGGACTTGAAAAGCAGCCCTGGGATGTCCTAATACCAGGACTTTGCCCTAGAGGACACATGTTACAAGCTGAAGTCATGAAATGACAAGGAATGACACCATGTAATGTATCCCTCTGCTCTGCCATGACAGCTGAAGGCTCCATGCCAGTCTGTGATGATAGCAAAAGCTGGAACAGGTCACCAAGGGAGGCTCTGGAATCTCCAGCACAGGGCTGAGGAAGCGACAAACACGTGTCAGAGTGGCATTGGCATGCTGATCTTGCCCTTGGTTTGGGGAGGATAGTAGAGCATCTCTTGAGGTCCCTTCCAGCCCTCATTTTCTTAAGCTAAATCTGAAACCATGCAACGTGACTTTGACTGTGAGAACAAATGAGATCCTGCCCCCAGCCCCAGTGAGTGCTGAACTGCAGTTTTAAAACAGAACCCCTTTCTCAGCTCCCAAGCACTACTGCTTCTTCCTGGTGTGCCAGCTTCCACAGCCCTGACCTGGGGCCTGTCACACTGATACATTCTCTGCTATACTTTCCCTCAAAAAAATCTGCCATATTTTCCATGCTTTTTTCATTTTTATCTGGGAAACTTCTGTGAAGCTGAAATTTCCCAGAACTGGAATCAATAAAGAGATTACACACGTAATTTCTGAGGCAGTGAGAAGAGAGAAACTGCTTTACACAAAAGGTCTACCTAGTCCATCTTCAGTGATGCCAAAACCAGGTACGTGGAGGAAGTAGGGATCCTTGAAGTACCTCTGACTGCTTAATAGCTTCTTTGTAAGCCAAAGCCACACTAAGTCTGGGCACAAACTTACTACTGTGCTCATGTTTAATACAAAGGGTTGGCAATATCCTTTTATTATTCTATAGCACCAACGACATCTACACTCTTTCTGGGTTCCTTGAAGTATTTTGCAAAAGGAAATTAATATAATTTCCATTCTGCTAATACAACAGACATATTGGATGTCTAGCATCAAAGTAAACTGATACCCCAGTACTGTCGTATTAGGCTGAGATGGCTTTTAAATAAACCTGATTTTAATTCTGGCAAAATTGTTGGCTATATACATGAAAGGCTAGCAATTATCATTATCTCCTAAAATAGAAAGCGAGTAGGGCTGGGCTGGGCTAAGAAAAGACCATTTGTTCATCCAAATTCTACAAATAAAAGCCATTATGATCTCAGGCCTGCACGAGGCACATTTAAGCCCTTGGCTGAATGTCATCAGCATGTGCAGGCAGGATCTCAGTATCACATTAAGCACAATCTGTATCTGTCTAACCTATAACCAGCACATGCTGAAAATAAAAGGGCTGTGAGGAAAGAACAGTGGTCCACAACCATATGCCAAAGCAGACAGAAAAATCTGAAAATCCTGCTTGAATTTGTGTACAATGGTTCCCACCATGGTTCTCTCTGGCTTCATACCTGGGTCTAACAGACTGTACCCCTTGAATGTGAGCTTTCTTGCATAGTCTCTTTGCCATGTAACCTGAATTCTTCCCTACTCCCATTCCTTGCACATCACACAGTGATGAACAGTGAACAGTGCCAAGACAACAAAGAGGAGGAGGCAGACAGTGCAGTGTGCTGGGTAAAATGCAGAGTGAGCAGTGCAGTTCCCCTGTGCACTTAGATATATGTCATATTTGACATGTCTGGGTGCAAAAGAAAATGCCTGGACAAAAGGACTGTGCTGTGGAGTCAGCCAGCCCAAAAGCATGGAAAGCTGGGGGGACAGGGCATGGCACTATAATATGTGATTTAGACCTCCACTCTCCAACCACCTTTAGCAGCTCCACTAAAAGATGCAGGTCAGGCTGAGGTGCCACCCATGACACCTTGCTTGTAAAGATATGAGAAAATGTACTCCCCTTTTTAGCATCTGCATCACCCCAGACACCCAGGAATGAAGCATCCTGCACAGCAAGCCATTTGTCACTGTCTAAATTAAGCAGTGGATTTTCTGCCTTTGCCTCCCTCCCCTGCTCTCAGCCAGTAGTGCACAGGTGAGCTCAGAGCTGCACAGCTGGATTAACCCTCAGCACACAGAGTACAACTTTACCCACTCCTATTTGGATTGCTTTGAAAATTTAACAGCAGATACACCTTTACCCCAAATTCTCTGCTCATCCCGTATGATTTATGAAAGAGAACCCATCTCTACGTGCTTTTGTCCTAATAAACAGGGTTATGCGAATGTCACGTGAATGATTACACCAACTCTGCTCCATGCAGGGTTAGCTCTGTGAACAAAGATAATAGCAGTCCGATTTAATGATGAATAATTGAGTCACCAAAGAGTTCATTTCAATCCTGATGGCCATCAGATGCACATATCTAATAGATAAAGTCTAAAGCTGCCACAACCCTCACGAGTCACAGGTATTTCATTCTCTTATTATACTCCTTTTGTAACTATTTCCCCTCCTTATAAAACATTGATACCTGAGCTTTACCAAGACAGCACCAACAGGCTTCTGCTCTGAAACAGGAAAAGCAGGGCAGAATTGGGGGGGATTTTTGTTACTATTTTATTACTTAAAATAAAAAACAAGTTTTCAGTGGACTTACACAGAAATACATTGTCAAACATAGCTGGACCTAAAGAGCAAGTGATTTGGAGGTGATGAAAGAGGCAAATACTATCACTGGATTCAAGGTCAAGAACACTCAGTATAAATAGCTCTTAGTCACCTTGAAAAACAACTTATATCCCAGTAATTCTTCTGTGGCAATTTGAAGGTTGTGCAATTACAATTTCTCACAGAGGTAGGGAGACCAGAGTTTTTTCTTAGTCACCCTTTAACCACGGATCAGGCAACGCCTTCTAAAGCCTTGCTTTAAAATTGAAAGGTTTGATGATATCATGCAGGCTTTTCCAGACCTTCGAGATATTTCTGTCAAAGCTAAAAATACAAACTCACTATGTTCACAGCATGACAAATGTTTTCAAAGTTTAAAGCATAACCATTTGGTCATTGGGGTTGTGATAAGTTCTGGAAGTCAGAAAAGGACATACAATATTGTGAATTTTACATGCAGGATTTAAATCTGAGCCTGTAACTCTGCTGCCAAACCCCTTCTCTTTGCCACTGCAAGGATGGGGAATGTTTGTCAGAACAAATTCACTGTTGCCCTTTTGCTGAAGGCAAAACAAACCCACATAGGCAGCCTTGTACTCCTGAAATCTAACAATAAGAGTCTGGGCGCATACAATGGAGGGAAATAAATTTCCCATGGGAAGTGCAGTATAGCTTTGACAGTTTATTATAAATGGCAAGTTGGGGAAAACTGGTATTTTCAAAACAAGTAGTTAAAGAAAATAAAACTATTTTAGTTGATTAAATAGGGAAAGAAAGCACAATGGTATGA
Source organism: Picathartes gymnocephalus (assembly GCA_013390045.1). Taxonomy (NCBI): domain Eukaryota; kingdom Metazoa; phylum Chordata; class Aves; order Passeriformes; family Picathartidae; genus Picathartes; species Picathartes gymnocephalus. Next base: position 448,643 of record WEKY01037168.1, read on the forward strand.
ACTAGCATTCATGAATGCCCTTCCCCATCTCCAGTTTGGTCTGTATTGATTTGTGTTAAGTCTTTAACAGAGAAAGGCAATTCCTTATTTCTACTTACTGCTACACCTCATTCCCAAAGGAAACCAAACCAAATGACCTTCCGACACCTTACTCCTGCAAACTGTCCCTGCAAAAATTATATCACCAAGTTAACCTTTTTCCATTACATCAATCCCAGTCCCTTCTTCAACCCAATCTTTCACACAGGTGTCGGAACTGAGAATAAGAGTGTGGATGAAACAAGGAGGAAGAAAGAGCAAATATTCTACATGCTATCTAAGACAAGAGTTTTAATTCTCCTGTAAAAGAAAGAAAGTTTTTGGGTTTCTTCCCATCCCACCACCCCCAGAGTCCCAGCTGTAAAACTACTCCGAAAGATAAACCAGGGCCAGGTACATCTAAGCTGGGGTCAGTCTTTTATCCTGTCATTTTTTTTACCACATGTCAGTACTCGGGTCGTTCCAGCTGAGTTCAAAGTCACAATTCCCACTCACAGTACCCCAAGGGAATTGCACCATTAGCTCAGAGCTTCACTGTTTAATACCTAGCTCATGGATAGCACGTTGTGTCTCTTCATTTGCAGACTATTTTGGATAATTTTCAACCATTACTCTTGGAAAACAAGCAATTCCAACAGGGCACAACCTCCCCAAAATAGGAATGAAACTCATGACAACCTTTAGGAAGGTTTTTATGCCCGGATAACATATGGCAAACTAAGGTCTAGCTAACAGCTAATTCACTTCTCACATTCTTTTGAAGTGACCTCTGATTCCTGACTTACTGCCTGGCAGGCTTTCTGAACACGACCATTCCCAGACACTCCTGTCCCTGGGGATCTCCTTTACAGCTGTGTTTCCCAAGCTAGTGATGCCTCCTCATGCAACACCCATTTACTGAGGAATTCCTTCCACCTCCCCTGAACTTCCCTCGGAATTAGCTTTGGAGTAGCACTCCTCCAGTAAAAGCTAAGGAGATGGGCATGTTTTGATTTCCAAGTTCAAGATGGGGTTACACTTAAGCAAATAAGAACTGGCACATACTTAGTACACTCGTATAGTCCATTCACAATGTTTCTGTCCAATTTACTGTAACACAAAAGCAGACAAGAGAAATGGGGAAACTGGACTGCAAACACCTTCCTGAAGAACTCCTATTTTTTGAAAGGAATTTTCTGATAGAGAACTCATAAATCAGAAACATCCTGCCCTGCCACAACTATATTTTAAATACAGTTGCTGCTCTATCACCCAGATGTTAGTTTCTAACAAAGCTTCTACACCTCCAGGAAGTATCTAACACAATTTATAAAGCAACATTAAAATACCAGTCCTTGTAAAACAGGAAATAGCAGAGCATATGGAGGCTACTTGAGTAATGTAGCCATTTTTATGAGTGAGGACATAAAGTGAAGACTAAAATTAATCATAGAAAGTAATTCAAATTATGAAAATGCCTCAAAAACTGCAAGCATTCTTCAAAAGAATAAATCATCTTGAAACAATCATACAAATGGGCCAGTGTCATTGGAAGAATTGCATATTCTTAGGAACAGTCTAATGGCTTTTGCAGAAAGGAACTCTGCTTGGGTTTCCGTAATTTCTTTGAACTTTTATCATGTAATGAATGTTGATTTGCTTCTTTTATTCTTAAAAAGAAGGGTAGGGTGAAATTTTAGACCCACTGTATGCTCAATAAATTGAGTCATAAATGTAGCTGCCCTGCAAGGTTATTACAATCATATTCAGAATAAAGAAACTGAGAATTAAATAGTGACATTTAAAAAATAAAGGATTTATTTTAAAATCTGAATTTAAAGTTTTAATAAATCAAAGTTAAATATGGTATACGAAAACACACGGAATAAACTTGCTTTCCTTTTCCTATTTATGAGCAAAATTAGGAATAAGATGTGCTACTTATAAAATGTTTAAGGTCATGGTGATCCAAAGTAAACAGTTTTATAAGCTACAGACTCTTGAAAAATATAAATTCCAAAACTGAAATAAATTTTAATGCATTTACATTCTTCATGTGTCTACCAGATTTCTGAAAGTAAAAAGTATCTACAGATACTTTATACATTCTAAATAAAATTTCAACTTTCATTCACATAGAGTTTGACAACTCATTAGCAAAAATAATTGTTAGGGGGAAATATAGATGTTAAATAATATGATGACTTTATGCAGAGCTATATTAGTTGAAGTAGATGCGTACAGATATGAAGTATCCTCATGTTTATCAATTAGTATTTTGTAATTAGAAATCTAAATGTAAACCAAGGTTACAATCAGTCAGTCTAATCAAGATTTCCTGGGTTATTGAATAAACCATGATTTAAATCAATGATTTAAATCACAGTGTTTGAAATCAATCAGCAGTAATGTCCATGGTATGCCTTTATTCTATGTTAAATCAAAAAAAGGAAGAGATATAGGACTACGTGAGCCCCTTCTGGCATTACTCAACTGAATCTCCAGTACCTAAACACAGGCTTGAATGCCACAGAGATATGGGAGTGTTTCTGTAAGCAAACAAGCCAAGAATGAAATGAGAAAATCTTAGTGTTACGGCACACAAAAAATATTAAACCCTTAAGATTCAAAATTATAGACAGGATTTTAAAAACTGAAAAATTTAAAATTGCATGTTCACTACAAAAACTGCTGAGCCTCTAAGTTCCCCAGGGTATTCACTGAAGTTATGGATATTTTGGGTGAATATTCCTTAACACAAACTGAGCTCAGTGTCTCCCACACAAGGCCCATCTCCATCTGTGCCAAGTACCTGTGTAGCTGTGACACAGCATGAAACTGGAGAATATTTCCTAAGAATAAGCTCAAAATCATGTCTTGGATGTTCTCAATACCCTTTAAAGCCAAAAATCACTGCAGATATCTTTCTTAGCAACAGCCAGCCAACTTACCCCTTCACTTTTAAATTCCCTATGGAACTGAAGGAGTTTTCAGAGACCTCCAGAAAAAAAAATTATAAAGAAAAAATAATGAAAAATGAGTCAAATGTGGCTGAACAGTTAAAAATCCAAGCTGTGGATTTTTCCCAAGAACTATGATTAAAAGGAATTTTGCATCCATTTTAGCTAATTTCTAGTGGCAAAATTGGGGGTGCTTATATATCACCTCCGACAGTATTTCAGGATACTGGCAGCAATCACCTATATGTTTATCTAATGAAAGGACAGTTATGTCCTGAGCCTTTAAAGGAGGACTGCAAAGTAAATTTGCTTCTCCATTTTGATGCTCTGTTGTTTCAAATACAACCTCACTTTCCTGCCATTTTCTGGGCAGTGAGGCAAAAGATGGTTCCTATTTTTAACTTTCCACCTTCTTTTTCTTCAAAGGGTACAGTATGTTGGTTCTGCTTTACTTCAGTATTACCAGAACCTTGTTGGAAATTTCAGATATATAGTGGGAGCTTTACTGCCAGCATCTTTTTCAAAGAGATAAGGCTACTGAAAAATTAACAAAGATATCTTCCTCCCACAAGTTCATTAAGCATTAAGGTTATTGTTTATATCACAAAAGAGCAAAGATCCCCAGTTGTGAGGCAAAATCCAACCCTGTCAGACTCTGTGCTGATAGGCATGAAAGCATTTGTCCCACAGAGCTGACATTCTTTGAGCCAGAACATAATGTGCAAAACAGACAAGGACAAACACACAAAATATGATGTGAAATCTCCACGTGGACGCCAGCTGGTTGGGGAACAGCTGCAGCAAGGATTATTCCTGCACATGGAACTCTTTGTTGGTCATTTTGGAAACTGTGGTCCACATCTTGGCTATATTGTAATGCTCTTAACTCACAGGAGGGACTCTTACAAAGAAAGGGAAGTTGAAATATATTCTCTCTGCTTCTTTCCAAACTGTATCACCACTGGGCACCTCAGCATTTACAGGACACAAGTATCTATTTCACTGAAAAGAAACAATGGTGAAAATCTTTGTCATCATTTCAGAAAATGAATTTTTCAAAATGAAAACTCCTGTTAGGGGATTGTAATGCTTCAATTTCTTTTGGATAGGGAGGTTTGTCCCAGAAAACACATAGTTTTCTCTTGAAATGCAATTTCTTAGCTAGTTCGTGTACATCACTAAAATGATCCAACCTTTCAGCAAAAAGGTAATCAGAAGTAACTAAAACTTCTAGACCAGAACCCAGATATGGAACCAACAGAGAAAGGGCTCAACCTCAGGTAGAAAATGACATAACATTCTTATTACTGAAGTGCTTTATTGTGGAAATAGTGAATTTCCCAGGGAAAAGGAAAATCTCTGCCTGAGGAAGAGGGAGTAAACTATATTCAAAGACACGTAGTCTTTTCTGGATTTCAGGGATGATGCCCAAGCCAGAAGAGTGCTGGCTCGAGCTCCACAGCCTGCTGGCACCACCTCTTGTGCCTGTCCCAAGCTGGGGGATCTCTGTACAGCTGCTCTGCTCTCAGCTGGACTTTTCACAACACCTCTTGTGTGTTCAAGAAGAACAATACAATATATTTTAAAAATGAAGGTACTTTTAAAAAATGAAGGTGTGACTAAAATGGAGATTTTTATATTCAAAATCTACATCAGTTCATTTACCAGCTCCCTTGGGGAGAATTCACTGACAAAATACCCTAATGGAGGGCATTTTATGCAACTGTGCAATGGCACAGTTGCAGTTTTGCCCAGAATTTAGAATTAACAGGTGCCTGCACAACTGCTTTTCTGCAGAGACAAGGTGGACCTTAACAAAATGTGTTACCAAGCAGCCAGAACACAACAGAGAGTAGGAAGAACTAAAGACAGTGCAAACCAGGTAATCTTGACACTGAATACTAAACCTGGACACTGTTTAAAACCTAAATAGCAATTACTGGGATACATTACTGCATTACTCCTTTATCAGGCCCCAAAGAAAAAAACTTCATGCCTTTGATAGAATCTGGCAAACGCTGAACTTTCCAAGACATCAACACCTCACTTTTAGTCAGTGTTATCTACTTGTCCCCTATTTCTGTGCTGCTCTACATCTGTCCCAGTCACTTTGCTTTATAGTTCACATGCCATTTATCAAGCTGTCATATGAAATAATAACAAAACCAAACACCACTCATTTCATTCGTCTGCAAAGTTATTTACAGGTATTTGGTATTAGATTCCCTGCTGAATGAAGGAAGATCCCAAAGTTAGTGCACAGTGTATTTCTCACAGTGGCCAAGGAATAGGATTGATTAAATTATAAATTATGATTACAGCATCTGAACAGTGAAGGAGATTTTTTAAAAAATTAGAATAAAAATGGAGCCACTGAATTGCTTCTTCTAGAAAATAGCTATCATTTCAGGTAACACATGTGCAGTGCAAGAAATATATCATTAATATAAATAAGTACTATGGACCCAACTAATGCTAAACAAATAAAAATGAATTATTTCGTATTTTCCCATCTGATTTTCACTGGTGTGCACTACAATAGAGTGTAAAAATATTCAGGTTCATGGTATTCAAGATCTTAACCTCTGTACCTAGAGACATTTCATTTTCCTTGAAATCATCCAAGCAAAACTGTCAGTATGTTTTCATTTGTGTGAAGTAACAGACACCAGAAAATGGCATGTCAGCATTAATGCAGACATTCTAGGATAGAAGGCTTCCTTTTACATTACACAAATCAATCAAACCTGATATATTTGCAGTCTACTGAATTCCCTTAAACTTTCTTTGTTTTAAGGAAAGTCTCCTCTAGTGACCTACTTGAAAGTAATCAGGGGAAGCTGGCAGCAATACAGGATATAAAATAGATACATAGTGTAAACCAGAGTCTTCTAAAAGAACTTGTATTTTAAAAAATCCTTTCAAAAATGGCAAATCATTTGGAAAAAAAAAAAATGTGTGTATTAGCCAGCAGAAGAGACTTGGAAGTAATCTGAAACACTTTAATAAAGATTAACTCTGGTGTCAGCAAGAAAGATTTTTCTGTATCTAAGTCAACTTTTGCACAAACCTAAAGCAGCAACTGGAGTATCTTTGAAGACAGAGGATGCTTCAGTGATAGTTTTTTAATTCATTAGTTCGGAACTTATAAACATATGCTGTTCCCATTTTCATTTGTCTGTTTTGGAGAGTTTTGCACTAAAAAGACCTGAAACTCTATCCTACACATTTCTACAAGTCTTTGTCCATAAAAGAACAAGATGCACCAAGGCAGGTGCCTACAGATTTCAAAGTAGTGCACTCTAAGCTGTTGAGAGCAGGAGCTCTCTTGCTGTGTGTACTGGTAAAGCAGTTTGTCAGCAGGACCCCATAATGATCAAAAACCCCAATAAATCTCATCACAAGCCACAGGAAATGTTGCTTTATAATCCTTGCTACCTATGGCTTCAGTGTGGAAGCCAAGAAGCAATTCCAATAGAGCTCTTGGCTGTGGGGAAGTGACTATTCTGCTCTTTGGCTTGCTAAGTATCAGACAGGTTTAACCTGTCATTTTCTAGGGGCACTTTGGCACCTGGTGTCAGGCATGTGGCAGGTGTGCCACCTTTGGAGAGTCAGATCCAGATCCTTCTATGCTGTGGCATGCTTAGAAAAAGAATGTCAGTACTGTCCAAAGTCCCTATGCCTTGCAGCTCCTTGTCTCCTAAATATCAATTTCCACATAATTCCTCTGTTTCAGACGGCTTCTCTGGGTGCCTGAAGTCCCTTATAATTTTTTACATTGCTTTTTAAGTTTTGTAAGCCTTTTTCCAGGTTCCTAAATTTTTCCTTAAGTGATTAGGCCTATTTTCAGCTGCAAAGCTACAATTATAGTGGAAAAGCAGCACTTCCCAGACAGAGAAGCATGGTAACAAAAAAAGTCTCTCATTTTCCCTTTGTCTAAGGGTTTGATTACATGTTCTCAGGCAAATCAGATAACCTGAGATTCACTTGACTCATCCACTGAGCACATTATCCATCTTTGCCTTTCCATAGCACTTCATAATCCCAGGATTCAAATCCAAGTACCAGGACAAAGGACAGAGTGTCTCCCTGAAGGAAAACTGCCCGGTGTCACAAGGAAAGCTGTAGCCATTTTGATTTATAAAACTACACTGGGTGAGTGCTGAGTACAATCCAGCAGTCAGAGAAAGAAACCACCAAAGATTAAAAAAATTAGCTACCAGAGGCAAAGATTAATATCATTGATTTACAAATTAAATTTAAAAGTGTTAAAACCCGACAGCACACCAACTTAATTTCCCTCCCAAACTTTCATTATTCCCCCTCTTTCCCTTTAATTTGCTTTCTGTGTCTTTTATAATGGTTTCCTGAGGCTCTGATCACAGCATCATTGTGGCATCAGTCTACTGGAAGCATAATCCTGGAGATGCTCCTTTTAAAGGATAATTTAATTGAATTCTTAAATAGGAGAAGAAAATTAATTTCCTCTGACTTCATCCCCTTTTGAATACCTAAACTTGCACAATCATACATTAAAGAAATGGAATCTATCGACTTTGAAACCTCAGGTTTTATCACTTAAATACTTTTCTGGTGCTTACCAAACCAAAATTAAAAAAAAAGTTTTTAAAAATCCAGTCATTGGGGAAAAGCAATTTTTTCACATTGAAATGTCTCTCTCTTCCCACCCATAGTAACAGGCACTTAACTGAAGAGAAAAAAAAACAACACAGAAATTCCCAGAGATAGTTCAATTTTCTAAATTTGAATAATAATAAAAACACCAAAAGATTGCATTATGTTAGTTTCAATCAAATGTTGATGAGCCTGGAAAAGTGAGAGGCTTCAGAAATGAGATGGTAACTTACTGCTCGAGGCAGAGAGTTCTCTTGGGCTGGAGGACATCGGCTGAGCACACATCTGACAGAGACAGTCCCTTCCATTAAAGGTAACTCGATCTCCTGGTGGAAATGGACGCCTGGAAAGTTAAAGAGAAAAATGGATTTTTGCAAAGATTATGCCAGAAATTTTCCTCTGTTCCCCATGCCTTGAGTTTTCTGCCTTCCTCCAGCGCAATCAATATTTTACAGAAACTCAGGCCAAATATTTTCTGCAATGTGGCCTTGGCAAAGCCAGACACTGGAAGAAATCCAATCCATGGATGCAAGCAGAGCAGAGGTTAGACTTGCCTTGTATTTTCACTTAAAAAAGATTATCAAACATATTTTATCTGAATAGTAGAGACAGTGAAATCTAAGACACAACAGCTACATTTATGATGGTCTCAGCGTGATGTTGTGGATAACAAAGGATACAGAAGAGAACTCAAAGAGTAAGAACTGTTCTTGAGGCTGGTGAAGGAATGTGGAGTTAGTCACTCATAAATGTTAAGAATGTGTGTTAGGCAGAAGCTGACATTGCTGTTAACTCTTATTTGCTGCCTAAAGCAGAGGATGAGCAACATTTAATAACACCAAATCTTTAATAAGGACTGTTATCTGCTGAGTGCAGACCCCTGCCATAGCCCACCTCACTCCAAAACTGCTTAGCAAGTGAACAACTGCTGATTTCAACAAAACAAAGTTTCAAGCATTGTTTCCTTTCCACTGCCATCTCTAAGTGGGACAAAATTAAATCAGCAGCAATAGTGAACTTCATTAATCTGTTCCAATGACTCATCTTTTGTTCACTCAACATAAAAAGATTGATGAAAGTCAATGTACAGAAAACTGATGTCATGTTTCACACTATCCCTGGGAAATAAAATTGTAACATACACATTATATGATTACCAATATGCACTAAACTTGCACTATTTAAAAACAGAAAACAATCAAAATGCTTTTAATAGAAAAGGGCTTGAAAAATGTACCAGGCTAAAGCACAATGTACTTCAACTACTCATCAGAGATAGGAGTTTAAAATGCCACCATTCTCCCATCCACAGAGCCTTAGCTAACTTCTTTTTACTTGCTGTAGAACTGAAGACTGGTTCTCTTACTGGGGACAGGAAAGAGTACTTGGGAAGAGGGGGAATCCCAGCAGTCCCAAAACCACATGCTCTTACATGATTGTTTGTCCTCTGAGCCCAAATGTAGCACCCAGAATTTTGCTTTTCTTCAATCCTCCCGCCAAGCTGGGCTGATCACCTGAACTCAACTCATGTCCATTATCTCAACACGTAAGCCTGACACTTAATTCTTTCAGACACGAGAGTAACTTTCTGAGAACAGGTAACTACACGTAATACAAAAGCTGTGTCCCCTAAATAAATGAGTGGCGTTTTCAAGGCTCTTCAAGTCAGACCTGCAGCAGATCTTTTATAACCAAATAAATGCATCCTCAAGAGAAATATGTCTTGAGACTTGTGTCTCATGGTGATACCTTTCTTTGTGTTTTCCTTAAACTGGGTGCCCACAATGTTCTTTGAAGGGATGACTTACTTGCAAACAGTACAGGCAAAGCAGCTGGGATGGTAAGTTTTTCCCAGAGCTGTCACTACTTCTCCTTCCACGAAATCCCCGCAGCCGTTGCAGCGGGTGCCGTACATGCGCTGGTAGTCCAAGGTGCAGAGGTATTCTCCATTCTTAATGAAAAAGCCTCCTTGTGCCAGGTCACAGCCACACACTGGAGGAAAAAAACAAACCACACAGATTAGAAAAATATCACTACTGAGGATGTTAGCTGCTCAGTTGTATCAGTAAAAGGGTGAAGAGCCAGTCAAGGATTTCTGTGGCTTGGCAGTTTTTCCACTGTAAAATATATTCACCCAAACCAGAACACATCACAACCAGGTGCCTGTTTAGCTTTAAGAAAATATTCAGAGTCCTACACTGGCATTTCTGGTCAGCACGAAGACAGAAAGCAATTCTACCTCTAACAGCCAAACCCCATGAAGAGAAAGTGCTATGGGAGATGAGAGATTGAATTTCACACTGTGCCTTTAGCTTGGATTGAACAAAGAACTGGAAACTACCTATTTAGTGTTCCCCTGTATCACCAAAAATTTATACCCAGCTGCTCCCAGGCACTTTGGTTTCAGCCACTCCTCCTGCTTCTCTGTATATTGCTGTATCTGTGTAATTCAGTAAGAGAAACCACTGTTCACAACAGTCTAGCACGTTAACTTAACTCTACAAGGAATTCCATCTCATCCCCCTTGATAAGATTCAAGTATATTCAGATCAAATATCAGAAATATTGAATATCAGAAATTCTGATTATTAAGGAAAAACAAATAAGCAGCACACTAGGTTTCTGCAGTTACACAGTCCTTGAAAAATTGAAATATGAAATAGAGAAAGATTATCAGGAGAACTGGGTTCACTTCACCTTTCTGCCACAAGTCCTAAGCCCAATGTTCATTCTCACCCTTGTTATAATGGGCTAGTATCTTATTAGCTACCTGCCTTAAAAATTAAAATTGTAAGGCATTTGGGGCTAGGATTGCAAATTTTCTTTGTCTGTTGCTCAGGCCTGGAGGTCTAATGCCTGCTACTGTAACAATAATTAATAGAACAACAATAAACAGTACTAAAATGTAGCTTAGAAGGGAAGCAGTATCAGTACCAGCATTTTTCTGGTTTCACGTTTCTGCATAGAACAGTGATAATATTCCATGTGCAAACAAATTACATTTCATGGTGGCATTAAATCCACAAGCAGCCAAAACTCAATTATCAGTGACTGAGGAGAATTACAAAGAACTACTGTTAAGGCTCTATTATAGTGCTGCAAAATGTTCCAAACTGGTTTTTAGGTAAACCTCCAGAAAAAAAAAAAACAAACAAAGTTAATTCCTTCTTTTTTTTCTAACTATCTCCATTTTGTTTAAAATATTGTTTTCAAACTAACAGTACAATATCCTGTTAGACAGACCATACAGGTGACCTCTACACCACATCACCTTAGACCCTTCCTGGGTTGGGGATCACATACTAATTTTCCACTGGAGGTCCAGAGGCAAAACCTCGGCCTACTTACAATAGTCTGTTTCTCTAAGTTAATTCAGGCAGATCCTTAGAATTGAATCAGGGAGAAATTGAGAATTCTGCTTTAATGTCTGAAAGATGCTTCAGAAGCTGCTGTATTTCATAAAGAGCTATTGACTACTCGTGTCTGTATGATTATTTAAATTGCAGTCTGTAATTTACCTTGTAGCTTTAACATCCAATATATCTGTTTTTCAGCCTCAAGCTGAAGGTGCTCAGGGTGCTGCTGGGTCTGCCTCAGAAGCTGCATGTATGAACTCTCTGGCTCTTTACCAGGATCCCCAGTTCTACCAAAGAGTCACTTTATGAGGAACTCATTTGGTCACTGCAGCCCCCTTTACCTGCGCAGGCAAAGATCTAATAAGCTGGGATGATCAAAACTCACTTTTAATACCACTTCTGTTCTAGCTTATTTTGAAAATCCAGCTTCAGCATCATAAAGAGGAGCAGATCATCATTTGCAAAAACTACTACAAACTTGGAAGGAAAGGGTTCATGCACTCATAGTTATAAGGCTCTACCCCCTTTGCAATGCATGGCCACAGGGATTCAAGCCTATCAATGAAAATGGGGGCTAAAAATATTTGGCAAGCCTTTTAGAGACAGCAATTGCTATTATTAAAAAGAAGCTCCCTCTACTGCCCTTTTCCTTATGAAGTCTTCCTTCTACCCAGTCTCTAATTCATTTTGCAAATAACTCAGAATGTCCGAGTGAAATTCTCTCACACTGGCAAGCCACGAGTTCAGGGCCAAGCAGAAGTGCTCGTGATGTGAGCCCCCAGCAGACTCATCATCTTTGGCACACGCACGGCAGGAAGCACACACCAATCTGCAAGAATTAGAAACAAGCCCTGGCAACCCCACACTACAACGGATTTTTGCAGTCAATTTAGCACATGTGTTCCTATCACTAATCAGAGCTTTAAGCTACATGGGAAAAACAAGGGTCACCCAGACTGTTAACATCCATGCTTGGAAAAATGCTATTCCAGCCGGCTGCTTTCACTTTGAGTCAGAGATCAAATCAGAAAGGACAAACGTGACCGTACCCACTCTCAGTGTACAATGTGGTGTAGAACAGAGAAGCTCTTTTTATCTTCTTTTTTCTGCTCTTTACAACAGTGCAGAAGTCGTGGCTCTGACAATATATCCCCTCAAGCTGACACATACTGCCTTAGCACATATATTTATGACCACTATAGAAAAACCACAAAAAAGATAGGATGAACTGCAATTCTCTTTTAATAAAAAGAAAGGCCATATGCCCACCACCTTTCATGCCACAAAAAGCAGAGGCAATGAAGAGAAATCAGCTGTGAACTCTACATATGTACAGTGCATTCTAATGGTGTGATCTAAGCAACTGCTGTGGTACACATATCATGTCATCAAATAAAAATTTAAACCTAAATGATGGCAGTTAACTGTAAACATGAAGCTATTGGTTTTCTTCCTATACTGATAGGGAAAATGCCTTCCAAATAATTACTTTGTGGAGCCAATAGTGATGCAGGAATAATGTTTGAGAAGGCAAAAAGCAAGAGGTATTCTGTAAACATCCATCACACAGAGATAGTTCTACAGAAGAAAAACATTTCCCCAAGATCCTTCCAGCTCAGTATGATGGAAGAAATTCTGTTTTATATGACCAAAACCCTCTTTCTGAAACAGGAGACTCTGGGGAGCATTTCCCTAAGATATCACAAGCATAGAGACAGAAAAAGTCTGCATTTTTCTTTAAATGAAAAAAGAAAACCATTATCTTCAAAGGCTCCTGGAGGAACTCAGCCTTTCTCTCAGAGTCTGTATATCAAAGAATTTCAGATTCCAAACAAACCCTCCTGCCTCTCTCGTGAATGGAATAAGCTGGAATACAGTTCTACCTCCCACTGTATGGCAAACACCCACCCGCTAGCTTTTTCTGTCTTTAACTACTCTCTGGAGCTACTATTTCGCATCCTTGGAACCCAGAAAGACTGGAGATACTTTCAGGGCTGCTGTCAGCTCCCAAAGCTACAGATTCTGTGTATGGAAACCGGGCTGCTCAAGAGCAATCCAGCTGCCTGTGGATCCAAGGCACCAGCACCATTCTTAAGCTGAGTCATTTCCAGGTTTTAATGGTGATGATAAAAATGAAGAGATCAGAGTTTTTCAAAGAGAATGAAAGCTGATCCTATTGAGCATTATTTAGGATTTCCATAGCCTTATTGTCAGGGAGAGCTCCATGTCGATGTTAAGTAAAAATTGTTTCAGCACTGATGAAAAAAAACACACAAGGAGAGTCTAAGAATCTGGGCTCTCAGTCTGCACAAGTGAATGCTATTCATTAAGAAAATTCTAATGATCTACTTTGCTACTGTGCATTAAATAAGGTGCAAATTCAATTTCCTGTTGGGGTTTTATTTCTTTTTTGTATTTCTCAGCTTCATAGAATAATGGTGCTGTTTACAAGCAGGGAAATATTCATGCAACAGTTATTCTTAGGACATAATAGATCTTTTGTTTGAAGGTAGAAAGGAATTTGGAAATGTTTCAGTTTATCACCTACATTCAAACAAATACACAGGGAAAATCTGTTTCTTTTTTTTACATATGAGTTTAACAAATTCCATATTGATGAAAGCAAGGTTCAAGTTCTTATTAGAGTTTAAGGTTTCTGCATTTCAAATGAACCAAGTCTCTCTCTGCCTTTTACTCCACTTACCAACAATTTTCTTGATGACATAAGTCATTTAAAGAATGAATATACATCCAAGTATCATCAGGAGAGCACATCAGAACAGTAAATCTCAGAAGATGTGCAGAAGCACTACCATGGCAGGGAGATTGCAAGGCACCAGTAAGAAATGCATCCAGCATTTTGCAAAAGCTGTAACAGAGATTCCAATGACCATTTGTCACACTCATGTCACTGGAGATTTTTTCCTGTCATACACTGGTGAGAGCTGCATTTTGATTGAAGCTATTTGGAACTGTGTCCAGCATTCCCAATGGTTCTGGAATCTCTTCCCATTTCAGCATGTTGACATTAGAAACAATGCTGGGAAGTCAAAGAACATAAACATGGAACAAATACAGGTGGCCTTAAAATCTGCTTTGATATCTTGACATCAGGTAGAAGAAAGGTTTAGCAGCTAAAACACCTCCTGAGAAAAGATAAGACTGCATTTCTCCCCTCTTCTCCTAAACTGGTCTGAGATCCCCTTGGGAAGCATCCTCTAGCCCCGAGTCAGCCCTTTCTTCTCTTCCCATGGAAACGCTGATATTCCATTTGAAGCATCCTGCCTGCACCACCCCGGAGTGCTGCTGTCACTGTGACACAAGTAATTCTCAGTGGGGCACTTGGGTGAAACCCCTGGGCATTCAATGCAAGCATTCACTCAACTGAAACAAAAAGTGAATTGTGAGTCTCAGGCGAGCTCAGTTTTAACTTGATCAGCTTCCCAATCAATGCCACGGCACTGCCTTCAGTCCTTCAGTTTTGTCCTTAACACTGGAGACACAAACAGTGCTGCACTGGGAGTTGTTCCTGTCTGCACCCGACTTACGTGAATTTCAGTCTTTCTAGCAATCCAAAAGCCAACAGCTCCTACCTGAGCTCAACAGCAAGCAAACAGCAGCTGTATGTAGTGTAGCAATGTGACAGCTTCCCCTCACTGAAACATCAGTGCTTTGTGCACCAGGATGGAAACAATGGCAGGAATCATTCAACCATTTAAAACACCTTTCACATTAAAGTAAGCACGAGGTGGAGATCAAAGTCATTTACAGGTCTGTGGGAAATGAACCTTGAAGAAAATGCAATCAGTGGAAAAATGTCAAAGTTTAGCCTCAGATCGCTTGACTGTAACTATCTAAAGGAGAGATCTCTCTAAGAAGATTTTAAATAAGCAAACTAGGAATTTAAGGATAGAACAAACCCAAACTTCATCCAAGCCAGGCAAATGAAGGATGCACTGACCACAAATGCAAGAAACTTTCTGTATTCTTGTAAGGATGCTCTGCCCCACTCATCAGGCACCTGTTAAGCATCCTGCTGCTCCTCTACTTCCAAAGGGATCCAGTAGCTTTTTAAAATCTGACATGGCATCTGTCAGCATTCATCAGTATCAGCCAAGTAGTGCAATTAATTTCATTTCCTGTCAAATGTTTGGTCCCTGAAGAGACCTCAAGCCCAACTAAGATAAGATTGGTATCAATCACTTGTCATTAATAGTATTCTAACCCCAACAGAAAAGTAAGGATCCACTTCAGAATAGGAAGAAACTGAACCTGAAGTGAAATGCCAATAGGAATCAGTGCAGGAAGAACAGTCTTCAAGACCTAGCAGCTAAGATATGTAAATGCAGAAATGGCAATTAGTCTCACAGCTGCAACCGAGGTTTGATTTCACATCAAGCTACCTGAATGTGTGAATTCACATCTGAATTCCATTCCCTGGCATGGGAGAAATTTTAACCTCTGTTAGCTTCCCAGAAACAACAGATTCCCATTCCTACCTGGATCTTGGTTCAGTGACTCAGAGCTTCAAGTGACCTCATATAATTTCCTGATGCTCATGAAGGAGCACATTCTACCCACACGTGTTATCACATCCACACATCAGTTTCTGTTCCAGAAGAATTTGTGGCAATACAGAGATCTTTTCAAACACTGATATCTACTACAAGAATTGGCCTCCTATTTAAACTTTCCATCCACTGGCACTGAATTGTTTATAGCACCACCCAGCAGTCTGTTTGCAGCCTCCTCCTGCTGCCACTGAAGGAATCTGATGACAGATCAAAGGTCAAAGAACTAATGATTTAAAACACATTCCAGCCTGTTGATATAGTGTCTGCTTACATGACCCTGACTTCTTCCCAGTTCTTCAAGCAAGGAAGATCCAGTTCAAAGTCAAAGGATTACAGAGCATCCCAAAATCTAAACTTAGGAAGCCTCCCCCTTCTCTGTCAGGCTCATTGAACTACAGATGATGTAGCCTTGAAAAGTCATCACAAAAAAAAACCAGACCTGTGCCTGGAACCTAAACATACCACAGAGGATTCTGCAAATTAAGCTCAAGAGACATCTAACTGAAGAGAGAGAAATTACCACATTTATTCCATAATTAAGAAACTGTTTTATGCTGATTTATAACAATATTTTAATAGAAGCTAAATGGATTTTTTTTCTGTGGAATACTCTAGGTTTGTGGAATGCTTCCTGGATGCCAAGACTTGGCTTTGCCTTATAATTAGCATATTAGCAGGTAATTGCCTTTTGATATTTGCTATCACTATAGCATGTGAAACATTGATACACAGTGAAACATTTTCACCTGACCTTTATACCACATAACTGTGGATGTCCCATTCCTGAAAGTGTTCAAGGCCAGGCTGGACAGGGATTTGAGTAACCTGGTCTAGTGATTCAGCAACCTGGCCCATGGCAGAGGGGCTGGAAGGATTTTAAGGTCCCTTACACCCCAAACCATTCCATGATTCTGTGATAGTGAGGACTAAAAAACTTAAGGATACCATCCATAATTTTATGGCAGGATTTCTTATTTATAAGATTAAAAGTTTGTTTAGTCTACACTACCATAAAAAACCTAAGTTTTCCAATTCATATTGGACATCATAAACAGGGACGCTCTCTACTATTTGAAACACTCCTACCACAAATACTACACCATCTTGCTAAGATAATTCAACCAACCTCTACATGTACCAAAATCAAGCTATGTAAACTTTTACATTGTTACTATGAAAGCTTAAAGCTTTTTCTGTTAAGCAATACCGTGTATTGAAATCAGCTTTTCCCTCTAACCCAAAAGATGAATCACAGGCTTAATAATAAAGCCTTATTATAGCAATTTTGCTAGCCTCAAAGTTTCCTCTGCTAGTACATGCAATAGGGTAAAATGAACTGTAATCAACTGACAATGGTAGAAAATTATCATTTGTATCAGATCGCAATTTTAATTGAGATATTAAAATCTCTGCTCATGCACATTGTAATTTAGGGCCTGATCCCATACATATTTACATATGGAACAGCATTGCAGTGAGAAGTCTTAGTCTTTCCAGAAGTTATTCATGTACATAGATGCTTACAAGAAAAACTTTTACTTCTTCATAAGCCACTAATTAATTCTTGTTAATGTTAATTTGAGACAAACCAAATTATGTCTCCAGCTCCTCATCTAAACATCCCTCATTTCAGCCTGCTGCTTCCATTGCCTGGTAAAGATTAACAATTTGGTATGGTAAGAGTAGTGTACTCCTGCTAAAACAGACCTTAAAGCTTATTTATTACACCTGGAGGTAATGCAGAATCCTATTTAATTTGCATTTGTAACACAAACCAGTGTAACTCCCTAGCATGGTAAGGGACTTTGTTATAGAACAGCCAAAGACAACTGCTCTGAATGATGTTCCTGGAGCTGGACTCCCAAATGTCTCTTATCCCTCCCCTGCCCATCATTCCCCTGTTAACTCCAGCTCCGAGTCAGCTGCTGCCTGCCTGAAATTCTTTGCCTATCAGGAGGCTGGCAGAGCTCACCTTCCTGGGGACAGCCACACCATTTTCAGCTTTTTGTTTTCCTATCAGCTCTTACCGGGGGCCCCAAATAGAAGTGGCCAGCCCTGCCAGGCAGATAGGACACACCAGCTGGAGACACATGGCTCTCCAAGGCAGAGTCCCAGCGAGCTGCTTCTTATCATGGGGGCATGGGAACACGTCAGTCACTGGAGGTTTTACTTGTCATCTTTGGCAGGAAGCAGTTCCTCTGTTCTTAGAAAGATTCCAGAGATGGACAGAGCACCAAACTCGTGGGGAGGACGACTGTCTGCTCACATTACGTGACGCATGAGCGTGTCCTGAGCTGGCTGATGCACATGGAGATGTAAGTCACCGTGTCCCTGCAGTGCCACAGCCACCCCTGACACGCATGCCAAGCAGACATGGAGTGCCTAAGAGCCTCTGACACAACCTAGGGAAGCAGGACTACAAGCATAGCAAATACACTTAACAGTATCTAAACACAAAGCAGCATTAAACACGAAGTTGAGAGCATGGATGGCAATAATAAAAAGGAATCTCATACAGAGCAAAGAACAGGATCACACAGAAACTCTGTGACTATAGAACTCATGTGACAGCCTTATCAGGAAATCGGTTTTTTCCACATCTTCTAAGTCTATGGGTAAAGGTTTAAAGACTTTCTGTATGAAAACAGACAAAAGTCAGCTTGTCCAAGTCTTTCACACTATAGATGTGAGGTGCAGTCTCAAGAGCAAAGTTTAGTACACAAAAAAGAAAAAGATAACCAAGCCGCCTGTAGATGCAGCTGATACATCCTAGTCCCAGTATCTGTTGGTTTTGCTGCCTAACAACACAATTCATAAACTGAGGGTGTCTAACTCCACCTCCTGTAGAGTTGCAGCCATGCCAAATTAAAAACCCATCAAAATAAGAGGGAAAAACACCACTTACTTGAACAGCTGTATCCCACTTGTATAAACCATATGGTCAGACAACATGCAATGTGAGTAAATAACTATATGGCTTAAACAAAAACTACACTCACTTAAAGATCAGAGGCTAACAATAAACAAGATCTGCAGCTCAGGTAAAAGATTAAAAACAGGACTTGGAGCAACCTCCCATACACACCCCTCTCCTCTTTCGCTGTGAAAGACAAATGAACTCTAAAAAGATAACACACACTTGCTGGCAAACCAAACTAATAAGGCACAGACTGAATGAACACCATGAGAAAAGTCTCTAACATTCAGCTCTGGCCCTCTCAATTCAAACTGGATTTACTTTCCTCAGTTTCCTTAACAAGTTAATGGTACTAATCATTTCATTTCCCCCAGCAAGAGTTATTTCTATAGCTGTCCCTACTCTGGTGATCTTCATGCAAGCACTCATAAGGTCAATAATATTAATAAAAATAATATAATAAATATTACAGAATCTTCAACTGTCATCAGGTTGGAAATATCTCCATAAACAGAAGCAACAATAATTTAGACATTCCTCTAGGGAAGGAAAGAACAAAACAAAAAAAAATTATACTAGTAAATCCAGTCTTGCAACAGAATACTCAAAGCTCAAAAGCAGCTTATGAGTAAGTAACTAAAACACAAGTGAAAGAAGATATTAGACCTCACCCCTCCTAAAAAAAGCAAGATAAATGTGGTGCATTCATCAGAACAACAATTCCAAAGCCCTGCTCCATCTTCCCCCTTCTTTATCAGGAGGTCCTACGGACACTGATTGCTGCCTGGCCTGAATTACCATTCTCCTTTGTGACTCAAAGGGTCTCAGGAGGCCTGATGCTGAAAATATCCTAATCCAGTACCTTCTGTAAATTGAGACCACTACTCACTATGGACAAGAACAAGAAAATAAACAAATAGTCGCTGGTTTAGAACTGCTCAGGGATTATATGGCATCAAGTACTGCTTGAAATACATCACTGTAATAGAGAAAGAGATATGCATTTCCCCAAGCATCCCAGGAATAGGGCAGACAGTGCTCCTCGCTGCCCTCTAGGATGGGCTGACGCCACTCCAGTTTGGCACAGATGAAATATGTTAATATCTAGGAGAAAGGTAGGCATTTTTTTTGTTATCTAGCTATATTTAACTAAAAACCACAGGTAGCAAACAGAATTTCTTAGATTCTGGACATTGATTTTTCAGCATACAAATAACTCAAGTGATCTTTTAAAAAAAAACCTTTAATAACATAGGAAAGTAACTATTTCTATTTTCAGCTATATTCCGTATACTCAGGAAGCGGAAGAACAGAGCAACCACACAACTGTTCCACCCACATTTGGAACATGAAAAATATAACTGAAACTCAGGAACTGGGCTGGAGGCACTTTTCAAGGTCTGGATCTGCTGTACACGTGCTAGATAGGGACTTTCAGAAGAGATAACTTAGGTTTAATAGAAGTGAAAAACTGCGTGGTATTGATTCCGCTGATGTGTTTTAGTTGTCTAGTTACTCTGATTTATTCCAGCAGCTTTCTCCATGTTTGCTATCAGCTCTGCCACTTTCACCTGGAGCCTGAATCCCTTCCTGTGCTGTATCTATCCTGTGCTAAGCTGGGACTGACTGTGGCAGACAGTGGTTGCACGCAGACCTGGGTATTTCTCCTTATTCTCACCTTTCATCCTGCGTTCTGTGGTTACTCATTTCAGCCAACTCTGCATTGTTGTTCATTAAACAGAAACTCTGTGAAGGAGCCAGGGTTGCCTCCTGCTCCACGACACCCATCTTCAAAGGCAATGAATTCACAAAGCATAGTTTTACAATTATTTAACGCTTCATTAAACCTCTGTTTAGTAAAAAAACACAGCGAGTCTTTGTTGTGGTCACAGAGGGCTCAGTGGCATGAGCTGGAGTTGCCAAGAGCCCCTCAGGCCCTCTCTCTGTGGAATGGGCAGCACTATCCCCATTCCCAAGGCAGCTCCATGGCACAAAGCCTTAGAACTCCCTTTGCAGAACCCTTTCGGTGGGTTTTTTGAAAGCAGGTACTTTCAGCCATCAATTGAGTACAAAGGACCTTAATTTTCATAACTATCCCTAATGAAAGGCAGTCATTGCTATCAAGAGTTTAAAAAAAATATTTCCAGATCCTTGAAAAAGCTCTTAGAAAAAAACTACAAAAAGATAGAATTTTCCTTAGTATCACCACCTTTCTTTACCCTTCCCATCTTCAAATCCTTCAGGGACTGAGCAAAGAGAGTATTTGTAATGGGCTGATGGCAGGAAGCACAATCTCCCATCAGTGGCTCAAGGCACATTTGCACAAATGGAGTCATTTCTAACAGATGAATATCAGGGTTTTACCTTTGCAGGTGAAGCATTTGATGTGGAAGTGCCTGGCTTGAACACGGAGCACTTCACCTTTACAAGGCTCCCCACATTTGTGGCAGTGGATGACTGGCTTTTCAGAGGGGTGGTGGGGCTCCTGAGGATGGGCCACTGTAAAGCAAACAAACAAAAAATATTTCAACACAAACAAATAGAGTATTTTCTCCTATGCAAAATTCCGTGTTCTTGGTCACTTTTCATCATGATACAAATATATCTGGTCATGTTTTATGCTCATCTAAAAAGTTACCACCATTTTATCTAAATAACATCTTTCATAAACCAGTGATTTAAGACATTCACATCAACTACTAATTCTTTCCATTGAGGCTGCCACAGAAAGATGAGGAAAAATTCCCTCCACAGTGTCAGTGCCATAAAGTGTTTCAGAATGCCTGCCATTTTCTTTCCAAGAACATGAGTGTGTGCAAACCATTGGATGAGCACACAAGGAAACAAAAACTGAGCCAATTTAATCCAAGAAAGAATATAATCCAAGCAAAAAGGATTGAAGGAAAGCAATTCCAAAACAAGTTCTGGGAAACCAGATGAACCAGATAGTCTGTATGCAAATGACTGCACTAAAAATAAACTACAAACATCGCCTTTTTGCTACAGCAGATACCTAACACAGGGAAAGCACTCCAGAAGAGAAAAGAAGCCAATATTATTTGTCTCTACTCCCATCAATGCTAGCAGAAATCACTCTCTGAATGCAAATTAGAGGTACTATGAGTAGGCAGAAACTCCCCACCTATTTGCAATATTGTCAGGGAGACACAATTCCAGGCAGTGGTAATCAGCTACCCAACCACCCCTAGCAGAGCCTGGATAGGAACAGGAAAACTTTGTGGATTTCATTGTCGTAATAAAAGTTTAATTGCTCCACATTTGGCTTCTGTAAAACACGTTTAACTTTCTCTTCAGATGTGGCAGCTTGGGGCCCTAACAGAAGTACCCGGGTGTAAGCTGGAGCAAGATTTAATCTCAACTGTACTGTTTGAAGTGGAAAGTATTACCCAGAATGTTCCCAAACAAACCTATGTTCCTTCAATTCTCCCTCCCACATCCCATTCTAGCAGTAGAAAGCTTTCCTCCTTGTAATATTGTTCTCAAACTAGTGGTGCTCATCAGAACATTTCTGAGAAAACATACTTCTACCCACGCCTCTGTCTTTATACCATTCCTGGCCTACTTTTCCTGGCCTGCAAAGGACTGACTGCTGATACTTCACTCTCACTGTCACTGGGAAACATCTTCATTATTTTATCTCAGACTTTTCTCAAGATCTTTTCCTTTCCTGATCAGTTCCTGGCATCACCCCAGCCAGAAGTATGCTGTTTGTCAGGTTGCTGCTTATGCAGCAACATAAGATACCTTGCTCATATTTACAGCACCAGATTCCTCCCCTTCTTCAATGGATTTCTAGGGAAAAAGCCCCATCGTTCCATGAAGTCTTTTTATATTTTTCTCCTTTATAAATGCCTTACTGAAGAAATGCTGCTATCATTTTGCATTACATAAATACAAGATTAATAATAATAAAAAAGCAGATTATGTTATTATGGGAGTAATAGCATGAAGAATAGAGAATAAAAAATATCCCAAGCAATTTCTGTTATATGTCCAGCCAAATATAGTAACTGTTATGCTCTTCTTCCTATCACCACTCACATCTCCCACCCCAAACTTCAAAGAAAATGGTTGAATTCTTCTACTCAAGCTTGAAGCTTTTAATACCTCCTTCTCTGGCAGCCTCAATTAAACTACTTCCCCTGAGCAGTTATTCAGCCCATTCTGGTGAACAGAATTCAGCTGGTAATGCTAACCAGTATTTCAATTAGCAACTCCAGTGAAGTAAAAGCTCACTGAATGCCTTACCTTGAGTGAACCTCATCTAACAGTCTGCAATGCAATACTATTTCTAGAGTGGAATTTATTACTCTTACAAATAAAACTATTAACTGGCAACGAAGGACATACATAGGAAAAGAAACAAAGAAAGAGGGAGAGGAAGAAAGGAAGAATAAGAGACAAACATCGAGACAAGTGCTAACAAATTAAATTATTATTAGCAAAATTCCCTCAGATCCAGACAGCCTGAGATGGGCCTGATGCAAGCTGAAGATAACAGTGTGGGCTTTTACACAAGAGCTCATAAGAGGCAATGGATAAAGAATTTGGGAAAATGCTCCCTAGGATTTATATGGTGCAATGTAAAATTAGTACCTACAACATTCTGCTTATTCCACCTTACACATGCAGGACACCCTGACATTCTGCACACCAGGTTCCAGATCTTCTGGTATTGATCTGAAACACAAGGCTCTGCTCTTTACAGGAGAGTAAATAACTGCTTTCAAGACTGGTGCAATGATGCAGCTTCTTTCCAGTTCTGCCTTTAAAGCCATTTAAATGAATACAAATACTGTTAGTTGCTATTTCCAAGCTGATCTCTTAAGTGAAGCTAATTATGGTGCTTGTCTTACTGGCCTCCATTTGGCATTGTAGGTCGAAATCGAGTAATTGACTTTCACCCCCCTGTAAGGAATTGCTTGTAAGCTTTTTCCTTTGGGTATATGCAGGCTTTTCAGTGGCAGAGGTGACCTTTCATAGTTACCAGTGAGGACAGAACAGGGAATTAAAGAAAAAGAAAGAGAAATACCTTTACAAGATGCTTATTGAAATGTTTCTGACTGAAGTCCAGCCATCATTGGACGTGTCAGTTTTAAGCTGCTCTGAGTCTGAAAAGGTGAGCCAGGAGAAGGGTTCATCTCTTTGCAGGGATTTCACACCTCAAGAGAGTCTGTATTTCAGGCTCTGCCTGCACCAACCCTCCCCACATCAACTACAGTTTAGCTTCTCAGTCATCATGGACTGCACATGATGCAATAAGGCAACTCTAGATCGTGTCTAAGACAATTACAACAGACTCCAGACAGTATGATCAGTGACAGGACATTAATTTAGAATATGGATAACCCAGATTCCAACCCTTGCTCCACAACAGATATCTGGGCTCTTAGGATGACATCTCCTAACCCTAAAAGAATAAAGCCATACAGTTAAGTTCAGCTAAGTCACTGAGCCTGAGACCTAACAGCTAAAAATTATTTGAATGTTTTAGTTTCTCTGTGCTTCAGTGTCTGTGACTGTAAATCAGGTGCAACAGCAGTGTTAACCTCAGCCTACTGTGAGAATTAACACCATGACAAGGTTCCCAGGGACTGGGATGGAAAGAGTCACATAAGCACATAAGAGAGTCAGTCACATTCCTGATTCAGTACCAGGGCTCACAATTGTCTTCACATCGCAAAGTGTCCACTCACAGCACGGGTGTGGAACATTAACACAGGTGAAGTATTTGCCGGTTCCAGTCCATGGATGTGAACTGACACGTGTCTCCACACAAAGCCTGTCACATCCCAGTTTAGCCCAACCAGCATGACAAGGTGGGAGCTTTTGTGTAAGGCGGCTGGGCACTGCCTGAAGACTTTTTTTTTTAATTAGTGAACAAAATCTCTGGTCAGAGATATACAAAGAAGAACCTTTCAAGACCAGCTAGGTTGAGACTTCCACTCCTGCTTTCAAGACCAGCTTAAATGAATAATCAATGAATAATTAATGCTTTCTTAAACTCACTTAGGTTTCAAATAAGACAAATCAATGTTCCATTAAATATCCAATTTACCCAGAGTAACACATACACTGACTGGGACTACCAGGAAGTCTGGATTACATAATTTAAGTCAGAGAGAAATAAAAAGAACAGAAAAAAAAAAAATCAATAGCACCTTCATCTGTGAGGAAAATAGTCTTTGTCACCGGAGTGTTGCTTTGTGCTAACATACTCTGCAAACATATCACCATGACTTTTGTTATTCCTTATGTTCCCTTGTGAATCATGCAATGTTGATTTTATTATGTTTATAATGCAACTGCATTATATGGATGTAAATTCAAAGCAACTCTAACAGTTTGAGAGTATTTGTTACTGCATTTTATCTAAACATCTCAAAATAACCCCAGACCTGCAAAGAAATAATTAAAAACAAAAGGAGATAGAAAAGACCACAACCCAACGTTCATATTTTCTGAATAAAATTAAAGACTGAATTCATTGTGCAAAGGTGAAAACTGTTCTGTCGGGGTGTTTTCTGTTGAGCAGATAATTGTATCTGGGTTTAAAAACAGTTATGTTCTGTTGCATCAGCTATAAATTAGACCTCAGTATTCGTAGCAAACTGTTGGAATCCAAGACACAGA